>AWOL01S0002601.1:33171-46648 GCA_000715115.1 Nicotiana otophora | reverse complement strand
ACTAAATGTGTAAATTTGACTACAAGGTTCTTCTACAAGATTTCCTTCATTCCACAACCAGTCTTTACTTATTTGAGCTCAACAATCTTCCCACAAATCTTATTGGTACATGTATGTATACATAATACTCTTACACCCAAGAATCATATTCCCAATCAACCATCTTCTATCCAAATTCGAAATTGAAAACTAAGGTATGGAACCTTACCTCTTAGATGAAGAACTTGTGAGGTTTCTTTGTGAATTCTCCAAGTCTTGAGCAAGGATTGATGAATAATTAGCCTAGGGTCTCCTCCTCCTCTATCTCTCTCTCTAGCACTCTCATTTCTCTCTAAAAATATCAGTTTTTTGCCTTCAAAACGAGCTTCAAGGGCTATTAATCAAAATAGGATCGGGTTATAAAGATAGAAAAATGGACCCTCCGAAATTCGTACCGGGCTACAGATCAGGCTAGGCACGCTCTGTAGCGAGCTATACACCAGGCTTCGCGAGGTATATAACATGGGCTAGCGCACTATAGACCTTGCGCCGCGAGCTCTATAGCACGGTCTAGCGTGCTACAGACCTGGCTTTGCGAGGTATATAGCACGGTCTACTGTGCTACAGACCTGGCTTCGCGAGATCGAAATGATTCAACTCCCCAACACACTGTTCAACCCAAAAAGTTCGAAAATATAATAAATTAGCCTACCTTGGTACCACAGAACCTTAAATTCCTTAGCGAAATTTTTCGGGGCCTTACATATACAATACTTAGCCTTAAGATATAGACAAAACAGCAGAAGCAATAATTCTGGGAATAAGGTTTACGGGCACAACAACAAAAGAATCGAGAAATCAGAAAATAAAATTGAATTGAGCTTTATATAAAATATAGTATAAGTTTGCCAGAAAATTCTTTTTTTTTTACAATGACAACTGAACTCACTATTTATAGCTATAAAGAAAGTCCTAGGGTCGTGCCCTTCTTTAATGTCAATTATAAGGGGTATTTATGAAGATACAACGGTGAACATAAAATGCCAAATTCTTTGTAGCAGACAACTACTCTTAATACAACAACAATAACAACAACAACAACAACATACCCAATATAATTCTACGGGTGGGATCCGGGGAGGGTAGTGTGTATGCAGACCTTACCCCTACCTGAAAAGGTAGAGAGACCGTTTCCGATAGACCCTCGGCTCAAGAAAATGCGGAAAGGAAGAATAGGGGAGAAAAAGAAGAGGAAAGAGGGGGGAATAACTGCTCTTAATGCTATGAATATTCTTTATTGAATGCTACTGAGAGAAGAGCATTTATTACATTTTTATGAGCATTATTCTTTCCGGTGACAAACATAATAGTTGTCTTCAGTCTTCAGCCATCTTCCTGTCTGGGGTTCCACGTATTCCTTTCTCGGACGACCACGTATCATAACATATTTTAACCAATACTCTCGCATATATATATATATATGCGAGAGAAACATCAAACTATATATAATAAACGGCAAAGGGCCAAATATACCCCTGTACTTTCGAAAATGGTCTAAGAATACTCCTTGTTATACTATTGGGCTATATATACCCTTCCCGTCATACTTTGGAACAAATATACCCTTATTTTGGATGGAGTGCCACGTGTCAACACCAGATGAAAACGACCCATTTCTTTTTTTTACCTGATCCGTTTTAAAAAATTCACCACCCGACGCGTTTTAAAATTCAGTTTTTTAAAGCATATATTTTGTAAAAACTGGATTTATTTTTTGTAAAAACTGACCAAAAAAAAGGAATTTGCAAAATATATATTTTTAAGTCTTTTCAGTTTTTTTAAAGTATTTTTTTTGTAAAAACTGAAAAAAATATTTTTTTTTAAAATGCTTTAAAAACTGAAATATATATTCTGTACAAATTGAAAAAAAAAATTGCAAAATATATATTTTTAAGTCATTTCAGTTTTTTTAAATTATTTTTTAAAAAAAAACTGAAAAAAGACTCTCCTAAAGCAGTGGACTACATATGTATTAGTTTTAAGAAAATGGAAATATTTTACAAATTCTTTTTTTTTTTCAGTTTTTACAAAAAAAAATTTAAAAAACTGAAAAATATATATTTTGCAAATTCTTTTTTTTTCTAATTTTTACAGAATAGATTTTTTTTGTATTTTTTTAATTTTTTTTTTTTTTTTGTTTACAAAAAATATACTTTAAAAAAACTGAAAAGACTTAAACATATATATTTTGCAAATTCCTTTTTTTTTTTTTTCAGTTTTTAGAAAAATAAATTCTAGTTTTTACAGAATATATGCTTTAAAAAGATAAATTTTAAAATGGATCGGGTGGTAGGTTTTTTAAAACGAATCGGGTAAAAAAAAAAATGAGTCGTTTTCATTTGGTGCTGACACGTGGCACTCCATCCAAAATAAGGGTATATTTGTTCCAAAGTATGACGGGAAGGGTATATATAGCCCAATAGTATAACGAGAGGTATTTTTAGACCATTTTCGAAAATAAATGGGTATATTTGGCCATTTGCCGTATAATAAATCACTTTCTATTTACTAACTCTAAATTATAGATCACCTTTATAAAGATAAATCTTTCTTTAATTTTTTGTTTGTTAGCTCGTTTATCCCATTTGATTTTAAATTTATCACTAAGTTAAAAGAAAATTGACTCATATGAATGTTTCATGGTCTTCTTTCCTTGAAATAATCTCAGAATGATTACTTGAATGAATGTCCTTTTGTTTTTAGAAAAAAATGTGGCCATACATACTTTTTCAAGGTAAAGGGTGAAATGATTCGATAATGTTATACTTATCACACTTGTCCTCACAAATTAAAAAGAAAAAAGAAAAGAACCACCCCAGAAAAATTCACTCAAGCATTTGCACAAGTTACCCCTTTTAATCAATACTTTCTTTTAAGATTTTGAGAATACATCCAAAAAGAACAGAAAACCAACAACTCCCCTCACCATTATTTTAACAGTCAAATGATTTTTCTGTAGTTAAATTTTTTTAAACATTTTACGTATAAGAAAATACGATTTGCAATTTGTAAATTTTATTTTAGACAAATTAAAATATAGGTGTCCAAATTCACCAAGAAAATTAAAATCAACATTAAATTTCGAGGTCGAAGTACTATAAATAATAATATAATATATACAGAAAACGCCAAGCAAAGTATTGAATGTTGTACAAAAATGTTCCCTCAGATTTTGGGTTACCCCTTTATATGAAACTTCCACGTACTGCCACTGTACCACTTATTAAAACTCCAGTAAACCCTTTTATGAACACCTCCCCTCCCCCCACCAACCCACCACTCCATTATTGGCTATACTCCCAATTCCCATTTTACCCCTACCCTATTGCCCGTAGTCTAGCCGGGCAGCATATTGACCGTTCAAAGCCCAATACCGGGCAGGCAAGCCCCCACTTTAGGCCCCGGCGTCTCAACACTTTCAGCTATACCTGTTAAACGAGCCAGGCTGATCCAGGGTCAGCCCGGCACTGTAGCATTTGGGGTGGGCTGGAGCGGGTTGGGCGGAAAGCGGGTTTTAGATAAAAAGTTTTTGGATACCGGTGCATCGGAATCCGTTTAGCCCGGTAACCTGTTAACGGATTTTTAACGGGTTACAGCCCGGTCCAGCTCGGTTTTCGTTATAATTTTTTTTTTTTTTTTTAAATTTTCTAGACCGTTGTCAATGGTCAAATTCAATTTTAACCTTTTAAAAACTATAAATAACCCCCCTTCTTCTTCATTTTTTCTCATAATTCACTCTCTTACTACTCTAATTCTCTCTCAATTCTCTCTTGATAATATTGATTATTGTTCTTAGATTCTCAATTACTTATTATTTCAAGTTTCATCAAGTATTTAGTTTAGCCATTACAAAATATTTAGTAGCTTTACACATATTTCTGAAAGTTCACCTGAAAATTTAAATGTAGATTATGAGCGAGTTCAAGAAAATTATGGTATAGATGATGATTTAGACGATAATTTAGATGATATTCAATCACCTGATAATCTTGAAACACCACCAGCTACACATGGTAATGCTAGTCAAACTCAAAATATTAGGGGTGGAGGTCGTGGTAATACAAGTAGGCCTCCCCTCCCTATTAAGAAAAATTGAAGATTAAGAAGTAGGTGTTGGATTTTTTTTGACAGACTAGAAGAAGATAAAAATTATGTAAGATGTAAAATTTATAAGGATGTTTATAAACATGAGACTAGTAAGGGAGGGGGAATAAGTCAACTTCACAGGCACATGGTAGAGCACCACCCTCTTGATTGGGGAGTAGATGAAGAAGATGGGCAACAAAAACTTAATCCGGGTATTAAGGGGTTAATGGGTAAATACGGTATTAAGAAAGATCGGAAAGAATTAACTAAAATAATTGTTTTAGGTTGTTTACTTTTTAGTTTTGCTGCTTCACCATATCTTGTTACTTATATTCAAAGAATTATAACCCTTTGTTTAAAGGTATTCCTAAAAGTACTTGTAGAGCTGTTATCTTTAGGCTTTTTGGACAATATCAGACACATATATACGTTAATTTGTTCGTCAGTCTTTCTTGTAGAGTTTCTCTTACTTCTGATATTGGTCGTGATGTAAATGGAAATGATTATTTGACTGTTACATGCCATTAGATAGATGATGAAAATGGCTACTTGTCGCCAATTAATCAGTGCTTTATCTTCTTATATGAATATTGGACCAACTGAAACTCATAATATTGACACTTGTATTTCTGATCTACACAAACATTTACAAACTTTATATAATTGTTATGCTAACATTGTTGATGCTTCTTCTGCTGTAGATGCAAATATTCCTTCAAGTTCAGTTTCAACATTTGGGACCGGTGCTTTGGATGATAATGATGGTGTTGAAGATTATTTGATTTGGTCCACACTAGGAGAGCATCAATAAACCAGTAGCAGGAATATTGATGAATTCCAATTCTATTTTGCAAAAGTCAGTAGAGCCATGTACAAAGGAATTTCTACCGTTGGATTGGTGGAGGAGCAACTCAAATCAATTTCCTGTTCTTTCGGCCATGGCTCGAGACGTGCTAAATGTGCCGATTTCAACAGTTGCATCAGAGAGCGCATTTAGCCAAGCAAGGCAGCAACTAGGAGATACCCTAATTCATTGGGCAACAACGCTTTGAAAATTCTAGTGTGCTTCAGAGATTGGATAATATCATAACGGCGAAATCAAGGGCGTGACGAGGTAGATGAAGTGGAGGACCAAGAAATTAGAAATATAATAGTTTATGGTTCCGATTCAACCAATGCCGGAAATCAAGAATCTCATGTTGACATGGATGAACTTAAAAAAATGATGCAAAAGCATGTGATGTATTATTTCTTATTTTTTATAATTGTTGTAAACTTTTAATTTGCAAGTTCAAAAATAAAAAAAATCAAAAAAGAACTTGCAAATTAATTTGAAGTATTATATATTATTCAATAAAAATATCAAATGAAAGCTTTCGGAGTTTGATCCTTACATATTGCCTATTGGTCTTATTAAATAATTTTTTGTAGCCACTTACTTTCAAATTTCAAATTTAAAACTTTAAACTTCAAAGTTTAATTCTAAGCCTTAAAAGTTTGCAAACACTTAAGTATCAATAACATTGAATAAGAAAAATAAAATTTACTTTAAAAAAAAAATAGCCCGGCCCGGTCCGGACCCGTTAAGCCCGAACCCGGACGGCCCAAAAAACCCCGAAAATATACAACCCGCCTAACCAGCCCAGAACGTTAAACGGACGAGTTAATTTTTTTCATGTACATCCCATCCCAACCCGCCCGTTAAACACCCATACTTTCAACTCAACAACTTCAAGTTTCCCCTGATCTCCTTTTGATTTTCAAGATCCCATGACACACTACTAATAATCAATCAGGTTAACTTTGTTCATTTAAATTATGCTAAATCTACTTATCAATATTTAGCTACAATAATAACTGACCCTATGTAATTCTACAAGTGGGGTTTGGGAAAGGACAGACATTACCCCTATCTTCAAGAATACAGAGAGATTGTTTCCGAAAGACCCTCAAATTAGGAATATTTAGCTAGCTTTTTATCTATATCGAGGATCAAAATTTCGGGCTATACCATACAAAGTTGGCTATATACTAACAATAACAACAACAAAAAATAGTTAGATTTCACAAGTAGGATTTGGCAGTGATGACCTTAAAGTAAGGCAAGTAAAGCAAAGGTTTTAGGCCCTAAAATTTGGGGGCCTCATTTTTTGCTAGTAGTAAGTTTATGAATTTTTTTTTTTCAAAAAGTTAAGCATCTTAAAATAAAAAAGTATTTGAATAATTCGACGCATATGAAAATATTTTTGATTTCTATTTAGTGGTTAAAAATATTGCATTAACCTCGAGAGTTCCTTAAAACATAATAGTCAATTGATATTGACGATTTAGATTTATTTTTTAAATTAAAACTATTAAAAGAAATTATATAATTAGAAGATAATACTCTAATCGATAATTCAATATACTTAATCATATAAGAGGACTTGATTCTTTTTCAAATGCATATATTGCTTATAGTATAATATTAACTATTTTTATACTAGTTGCATATGTGAAAATATTTTTTTTAATAAAATTGATAAAATTTTACTTCAAGCTCAATAATGCCTCAAGATAAATTAGGTGGATTATCTATACACATTATTAATTGAAAAAAATAATTAGAAGAAATGATTATAAACAAAATTATTACTTAATTTTACATTTCAAAAGCTAGATAAATAAACTTCAAATAAAAAAATATATAAATTTTTATTTCTTTTTAAAAAAGTAAGGCCTCCAATCAAGGTTTGACTTTAGGCCACCAATTTCGTTGAGCCGCTCCTGGGAAGAGTAGTATGTATCCAGACCTTACCCCTATCTTATGAGGGTATAAATGATGTTTCGGTTAGACACTCGACTCAAGAATAGAAAAAGAGGAATAAACAAATAATAGTATCAACAAGGTGATAGGATAACAAAAATAACTGGTCATGTAATAACAAAGATCAAGAAATAAAAAAATACAAAAATAATACCAATACTATCGGCAAGACCAGGGATGCCATTAGAAAAAGTTGGCTATATAAAACTTTTATATTTATTTCGCTTTATTTTGGCTAATTCTGAAGTAGAATGTGATTAGATGGATATGTTCCAACATATTCGTTTAATATCAACCTATGCAACTCTTGAGCTTATGATTGGCCATGCGAAATTCACATAAGCATTACCAATATTTAATGAAAACAACCAAAAAATGTGAAGAAAAAGTGTAAAATAATAGTATTTTATTTTATATAATTATATTTACATTAATTTAATTTATGTATTAAGTTAATAATTATGACAGAAATCATAAGGTTAGTCTAATTAAAATACATTAAAATTTAGATTGTTAAATGAAATTAAAATTTCAATATTCTGCCTACAAAGAATGTTTATAAAGATCAAGATAAAAGGGAGTGAAAAAGAAAGAGTCAAAATTAAAAAGAGAAAAGTAAAAGGAATATATAGTCAGAGGGGAACCTCACCTGTAAGTAGCCTTAAAAGGACAGTATAAATATGAGTTCTTGACTCTTCACCATTTTTATGGACTTGTAGTTCTGTTCATGTTGTTGTTGACAGAGACCCATTAAACACAAACAACAACATCATTAGTTGAATTCATCGATTCACTGCTACTCTTGTTCTTGTCTTGTTGTGGTTTTTTTTCTATCAGGATTTTTCTTTAAGGATCGTACAATGTTGAGAGCGGCTCGATCTGCGGCGTCGAATCTCCGCGGTACACGGCGGTTCTCTATGGCTATTCCAGCTCCAAGTATCGTCCACAAGCGTGGTGCTGATATTCTTCACGATCCTTGGTTCAACAAGGTTCGAATTGTTTTTTTTTTTTAGCTTTTCAATTTGTAGCTTAATTAGAATTGAAAGATAACATTTTCTTGTTATTTTGAGCCATGATCTGAGTGCTTCATTTGGAAATTGTTTTGGAGATTTTGTTTTGTAAGTTATACTGTTACTATTAATTGAAATTCTCGCAGTTAAAAATAAGGTTTTTGGTTAATATGGAGGCAACCCAATTTTTGTCTTAGGATTGAGGTTCAATGCAATATTGAATTTGCCAAAAAATGGTGACTTTGTTGGATTGTCTTGATGTATTAATTAAACGGGGTTATGTGATATGAAGTGCTGCTTGAAGTAATGAGTCCAAAGATTAAATTTCTACACCTAAGTTTTGATGTCTGCTTCATTCTTTATTGATTTAGCCCCTCCAGATGTGGGAATTTTATTGGGGAAATGGATTTAGAGGATTCATATAGCCGACCAAATTATTTTTGGATTGAAGTGTACTTATGTTGTTACTTATGAGTAAACTTGTGCTTGTATAGTATGTAAACGGGTGGTAGTGATACGATCAAATTGTCCTGCAAGTTACTCATAGACAGGGCTCAAGTATGGTGCTATGGCAAAAATAAAAAGTGGGTATTTGATTCCACAAACTGAAAGGAACTGTGCTGAAAATTTCATGAGCCAAATGTAGAAGTGGAATAGAATTCATGATGCAAAAAGAGTTCAATGACCTCATTGGGATTCTTAATCTCGTGTGTTCTTTTTACAAGAAATTTAAGGAACTATGCTGAAAAATTCATGAGCTAAATGTGGAAGTGGAATACAATTCTATGCATAAAGAGTTTAATGACCTCATTGGGATTCCACGATGTCATGGTGTTTAGGCTGTCCAAGAAGGCATATGGTTCGATATTCTTCTTAACGTCAACCTTTATAAGAGGAATGTTAGTATGTTCAAGAGTTCTGTTCTTTAAGCTTTATGTTTCTGGAGAGACCATGATTTCTACGACCTCAAAAACTTTCTCAAGAGATCAGATTGGTACAACCTTAAAAACATGTTTTTAGTAGTCTTTGGAGTGGGAGTGCTTAAGCAACCGATTAGGTGCAATGTCAATTACAATAATCTGATTACACTGAATGATTCTTTAAATTGTGTGAATCATCGCATCTAAAAGCTCAATCTGGTAGACAAGACACATTTTTATTTACTTAATTATGCCTTCAACTTCAACACACCCCTTCACATGCGTGCTTGATTCCTTTTCAGTGGCCAAGTATGTTTGGCGATTTGTGTTGGTGAAACTTGAACCTAAGACCTCTGCCTACTCTGATACCATATTCAATTATGTGGACCATTTCATCTAAAAGCTAGCTTAAACTGTTAAAGAGAACACACTTATTATTTACTTATTTATGCTTTCAAAAGTGTAATAGTTGGATGAAATTGATGTATTGTCTGCAAAAATGAAGCAGTAAGAGCTAATAAGGTTCTATAAAAAACAGGACACAGGATTCCCTATGACGGAAAGAGATCGATTGGGGCTGCGCGGTCTCCTCCCACCACGTGTAATATCCTTTGAACAGCAATATGAGCGCTTCAGTAAGTTCACTGTTTTATACTTAGCCCTTGATGGTTGCATACAGGTTAATATTCAGCCCTTTATAGAAGTCTATGCTCAATTTTTTTCGAAGAAACTTCCCCTCTCCTCTCTCTCTCTCTCTCTCTCTCTCTCTCTCTCTCTCTCTCTCTCTCTCTCTCTCTCTCTCTCTCTCTCTCTCTCTCTCTCTCTCTCTCTCTCTCTCTCTCTCTCTCTCTCTCTCTCTCTCTCTCTCTCTCTCTCTCTCTCTCTCTCTCTCTCTCTCTCTCTCTCTCTCTCTCTCTCTCTCTCTCTCTCTCTCTCTCTCTCTCTCTCTCTCTCTCTCTCTCTCTCTCTCTCTCTCTCTCTCTCTCTCTCTCTCTCTCTCTCTCTCTCTCTCTTCCTTACCGCTGGCTTCCTTGTGGTAACTTAGATATAGAACACCTGGTTTTATTTTCCTCCCAGCATTTCAAAATTACTTTTTGCAGTGGAGCTATCTGCTGCCAACAGATTGTGGAAAAATTATCAAATGTTTCCAGATTACAAAATGTAAATACATCCATTTAATTGCTTTTGATTGCTAAAACTTAAACTTGGTAATGGTATTCACTATCGACCTTACAATCTTTTTTTATGGAATTATCACTTGAGCACCCAATTCATGTGAGCTGTAAAGTAGTTCCATCATGTTTCTAATGCCCAGAGCAAGTTATGCCATAATTGTGTAAGCAACTCTCAAGCCTTGTAGATATCTTTACAGTTTATACCTATGACCTCAAGTTGTCTGGAGCCGCTATCTGACTGTTGACAACTACCAGTTAAATTGGTTTATTGCTTACTAAAAAAGAAACCTATCATATTTTGAGGTTTCTGTCGATGGCAGACATCTGAACTTTAAACTCTACATTAGTCCAACCTTGTGAGCCAGACAATTTATTAGCTTTCGAAGTATATTGAAAGCCGATACAGACAACGAAAAGGGAAAACTGCCATGAAAATTTGATGAGAACCATCAAATTTGATGAAAACTGCTAGGAAGTATTATTACCAAACTTTCACTATCTATCTTTTTTCCCTTTTCTTTGGCAGGGTGTGGGGTTCATATATTTGTCAAGATTGTTGTAAGACAGTTCATCCCCTTAGAAATGTCCTAAGCGGCTAAGTCAAGATTCTGGTTGTTACTGTTTTTCTCAAGTGATTACGGAGCATACCCCTTTGGTGAAGAATCTTGAACATGGCTGAACATTTCTTTTAATTATCATCAGGACTATGTAGTAATAAACAGAAGGAAATGCCTGATGCAATGAGGTGCTGGAATAGTTGTCAATGTTGGTTCGGCATATTTGTTTCCTTAAATACCAGTGTGATTTATGATGTGTCAACGTTATGCTCGCCAACCCCAAATATTCCAAGAAATGGTAGCAGAACTACTACCGAGGCTTGATAGCACCATCTACTTTGACATTTTTTGGCCCCTACGGATTTGGCTCAATGGCAAAGGTAGTACAACACGAGATGTGTAGTAGGCCCATATCACAAGTTTCAATCCTGTTGTGAACCAAGTTCGGCATCTAGGTGAAAAAGGATAGAGGGGTGAACCCATTATCCACCGAGTTGCAGAGCTGGAAAAATGGATTTCTTGGTTATAAAAATATAGTTTAAGATCTTTTATTGGCTTTCTTGTCATACTAGGCATGTTGCATGTCGGCACTAACATGTATTAAAAACTATAAACTTAGTTACTCCTTGCTGAAAAAGAGAGGAAGAAAGTTTGAAGCATTTACATTTAATCTTGCTGAAAATAAAAATATTGGTACTTTTTAGTTCCAATCTTCCATTTTGACTGCATTCTGGTTAATCTTCTGGAAAGATCTTTATCTTTTTTCCTATTCAACTGTCTTATCTATCAGATGGAGGAACATGCATCCACTTCCGCTCATGTTGCTACTGATGTTATTGCATATCCATCAGTGTATCGTCATATCTTTCTGTTAGTAAGTTTAGTTGTAAGATATCTGTCTTGAAGTTGTGTTGTCTAATACCATGTTAATTCTTTTGTTGTACTGCTAGTGGAATCATTTCATTCGCTTGAGAAAAATACTGAAGGTCAACCAGACAGTGTTGTCTCGCTAGCAAAATGGAGGATCTTAAACAGGCTGCATGACAGGAATGAGACATTGTACTACCGAGTAAGTCTGGTGGTTGAAAATCGTACTTGCAATAGTAACAAGTGAGCTATTTCTGACTGAAGTTAAATCCCTAACCTTTCTTCGCAGGTTCTAATTGACAATATCAAAGATTTTGCTCCCATAATATACACTCCAACAGTAGGATTGGTTTGCCAAAACTACTCTGGCTTGTTTAGACGTCCGCGTGGCATGTATTTCAGTGCCAAAGATAAGGGAGAGATGATGTCAATGATCTTTAACTGGCCTTCTACTCAGGTATTATGTGATTTCACAACTTTCTGCTGTTTCAGCTTTCTCTTCTGTCATTTCAATTAGTGGTGATTGGTTTACCTTTTTTTAGTAAAGTGACAATTTCAGACCTGTGTTATATTTCCTTTCCTTTTTCATTTCAGATATTTGTCTGGAAGACTTGGCTATAGGAAGTTAAATAGTATTTAGATGATATTTCAGAATTATGCAAAACTTAAATAAAGTGTAGCTGAGAAAATCTTACAGATTTTGACATGTTTAATACGAATTGTCTTTTAAGAACAAAAACTTACGGCATTGATCAAATAGAATCACCCAATGGATTCTCTTGTGTTTACAGGTAGACATGATTGTGCTGACAGATGGAAGCCGTATTCTTGGCCTTGGCGATCTTGGAGTTCAGGGGATAGGTATACCAATTGGCAAACTTGACATGTACGTAGCAGCTGCTGGTATCAACCCACAAAGAGTATGTATAAAAGTTACTCTTTGTTCTTCAGTTTCACATTCATGAACTGCGACGCCAGTTTAAAGTGTTGCATCTACTTTGTATTTTTCTTACATATGCCGCTTTGTAAATCCAAAGTGCAATGGAACATAGACATCTGGTACGGATTTGGCAAGGATATCAATCTGTCTAACTAGCCTATCCCTAAAGACTAAAATAAAGTTAAATAAAGAAATGATTCCTGAGTTAAATTGAGGCTTTGATCTAGTTTTAAGAAATGACTGCTAATGCTCCTTATCAAAAAAAAAGAAATGACTGCTAATGCTGTTATTTGTCAAGTCTTGCTTTGTTATTTATAGTTGTCAGTATCTTGTACAATTTAGTCAAAATTGATGCACACACAATTTAGCTTCTTGAATAACAGAACAAATGATTGTTATACTTTCCATTAGTTAATGCTCTGTGTGATGGTGTGCCTTCACTGTTTGCAAAATTTACTATGGCTATGCCTGACAGGTGCTCCCAGTCATGCTTGACGTTGGTACCAACAATCAGAAGCTTCTGGAAGACCCTCTTTGTGAGTAAGACTTTTTAATGTCTAGTACTTTAAAAAAAATTATTTAGTACCCTGATATGCTCACGCCTCATTTGGTTCTGGCTTCTTCTGTGCTGGAGGATTTTCTGGTCCTTGCAGTATACTTCTTCTTACATGATTTTTGTTTACAGATCTTGGGCTGCGACAACCTAGGCTGGAAGGAGAAGAATATTTGTCAATAGTTGATGAATTTGTGGAAGCTGTTCATGCTCGTTGGCCAAAGGCTGTTGTGCAGGTCCATTTTATTTTCAAAGGAAGATTTCCTCTTCTTCATCATTATCTTTCTTTCTATTGTACTGATATATCTGAATAATGCTATCAGTTTGAGGATTTTCAAGCAAAGTGGGCTTTTGAGACACTGGATCGCTATCGGAAAAAGTTTTGCATGTTCAATGATGACATACAGGTAGTGTGTTTAGTCTATGGCTGTCCAACGGGACGGGACGGGACGGGACGACATTTAGCCGGGACGGTGGCGGGACGGGACGAAACGGGACGGGACAAACGGGACGAAACGGTAGGC
>AWOL01S0002601.1:15795-31254 GCA_000715115.1 Nicotiana otophora | reverse complement strand
CCTCTTAGTAGCCAATTACAAATTATCATACTAATATTTGTAAGCTCCTATATAATTTCGTTGTAACTTATCTATAATTTCTCTCGGACATTGTTCTGGAATTGGTAATGTTGATTGATGTTCCATGAGTTCCATGCCGTCATAGCTCCCAGTGCTAAGTATCTCATTGTATTCTTTTCTTTCCTAGTTTCACCACCTGTTGTTTCCATAGATTTATATTTATCAAACATTGATCTAACATAAGAATATATGTTAGCTTGGCAGTCTTCAAGAGATGGTTGTTCATTTTATTGAATTGCTAAATTCTCATAAATTTTACGAACAAGTCCATTTGCACCTCTTAATTTTAAAGATGGGTTAAGTATAGTAGAAATTAAATAAACTTGGGGAATAGGGAAAAAATACTTTTTAAATTTTGCAATCATTTCATTAATGGCTGGTGTATAAGTTGGATTAATTTTGCAATCATTTCATTAAGCTAGTTGCTGCACTTGTGTTAGCACTTAGCAGAAGCATTATCTAAGGTGATAGTTAAAACTTTATCAATGAGTCCATAAAATTCATCAATTTGTAGAACAGTAGTTGCAATATATGCTCCAGTGTTTTTTGAATCAACAAATTTATAACCAATAATATGTTTTTGCATGTTCCAGTGATGATCAACCCAATGACATGTAACAGTTAAATAATCACAACCATTAGTACTACGACCTATATCAGATGTGATAAACACTTTACAATCTAAGGGAAAAAATACACAACGAATATACTGAAGATATTCGGTTTGAAATTTAAAAACATCATTTCTAACCGCGGTCTTAGGAAAACCTTGAAAAGCAGGATTATAAGTTTCTTGTATATAATGCACAAAAAAAATAGGACGCGGGACAGGCGGGACGAGACGGGACAGGACGGGACGGGAGAAACGGGACGAAATGGCCATCCCGTCCCATCCCGTGTCCCGTTTAACATGGGCCCATCCTGTTTAGAATTAAGTGGGACGGGACGGGACGGCCCGTCCCGTTGGACAGCCTTAGTTTAGTCCAATATTTTTGCTAGAGGTTATTTGTTGGCCACACTTGTTCTATTTTTGCCACCACCACTTGCAGAAAAATTATCTTCTGCTCTTCTTGTTTAATAGGGAACAGCCGGTGTTGCTCTTGCTGGGCTATTAGGAACTGTTAGGGCACAGGGCCGGCCATTGACTGATTTTGCCAACCAAAAGATAGTGGTAGTCGGAGCAGGAAGGTAGTGGCAAAATTAATTTTAACAACCTATCCTTGGTTATAAAGAAATTCTGTCCTATTTAGATGCATGTGTTGAGGTGGCTTAATTTTGTATTCTCTTCTTTTTTGGTTTCTGGATTTCAGTGCGGGGCTTGGTGTTCTTAAGATGGCATTACAAGCTGTTTCAAGAATGGGTGGACCATCAGCAGATCCCCACTTTTTTCTTCTGGATAAAAATGTGAGTTTTTTTGTATAGATGATAGGGATTGTTTATAGTCCATGTTGATCCAGAACGAGTAAATATGCTCTCTGTTTTTGCATGTGTCTTTTATCAAAAATATCAATCCCGTACATAAGCATTATAAATTGGAGGGGAGTTCTTAAGCATTTTATATTTAAAAAATTTAAAAGTATTATGGATGAAGACAAGGTTTCAGTTGCCAACAGGCTTCTGGGCTCTGCGCGTGACAAGTACCATATGTTTTCTCTCCATGGCATCAGTTGTTAAGGATTTGCTTACTCCCTATGTTATGAGTAATGGTCATTGGTCAATGTTGATGCAGGGTCTTATCACGAAACATAGGAAAGATATTGATCTAGCAGCATTACCATTTGCTAAAGCCCAACATGAGATTGAAGAGTTAGGACTACAGGAGGGAGCAGGTCTCCTTGAAGTGGTAATTTTACTAGAATCTCTGGGCATCTGCTGTATGTACGTACAAAACTAAGTTGCTCTTAGTAGAAGGATATCCGGGCTTTGTTAAAATTTGTTGACCATGTTGATAATTAGGCCATGGACACTAATAATTGCTATTTTCATCTGAGTGCTTTTATGCTTCCTGAGACACTAATGCCAGGACTAAATGCTCTTCAGGTAAAAAAGGTGAAGCCTCATGTGCTTCTTGGTTTGTCAGGAGTTGGAGGTATATTTCATGAGGAGGTGGGTCATGCACTTTGTTTTCTTTTTCCCTTCTGTATCATTTATTTGCCACGCTTGGAGCTCAGAACTGTGTCACTGGAGCAGCCATATTTAGTTCTTTGACATCTCAGCTTCTCGTGATACTTTATGGAAATGATTGGATCTTTATTCTCTTAGCTGCTCTGGGTCGAAGTTACTTATTTGGCACATTTAAGCATTTTACTCGGTCTTTAACAAGTGTAGAATAATATTTTATTTGAATTTTTCCATCATATATCCACACAACTCCTTTGCTGGGCCTTAAACTATATCATGGAGTTGTAACATAATTTAATCTTATTTTCTGGTCAAGTCGTTTGATTCACTACAAACTTGTGAAGTTATGTCATTGACAATCATATCTGATCTCATCTACCAATATTCTTCCTATTCCATTCCCTTAATATGGCAGATTCCTCTCGGACATTTATATTTGTTCCCTTTTTATCCTTATCAACAACCTTGTACTTCAGGATTTTCTTCAATAAAGCATAACTGCATAAGAAAGAAATATATGTGAAAGTTTAAGTGATATCTTATTTTCTGGAATTTTCTCGTTGAAGTATATTCGTTCTTTAGATTAAATCATTGAAATTTTTTCTTGATCAATTTAATCACTTGAAATGTATTGCTGTAATTCAGTTCCTTTGATATCAGCTTGTGTTTGTCTAATGTTGACGTAACTTTCAGGTGCTGAGGGCCATGCGAGAGTCAGATTCTGTTAGACCTGCTATTTTTGCCATGTCAAATCCCACAAACAATGGTTTGTCTTGTCATCCATCCTTTGCTTCCTCTACCAGTTGTTTGTTTTGATCTTACATTTTATTTTGTATATTCTGTTCAACAGCTGAATGCTGCCCTCTTGATGCTTTCAAGCTTGCTGGGGAAAAAATTGTTTTTGCTAGTGGGAGTCCCTTTGCAAATGTTGATCTAGGTAGTTTCTTGTTTCTCGAATGCCCATTTTCTTTGTATCCTTAATATATACACATTGCAGTCACTGAGCTACTCTGTTTTATTAAGTCATCTCTACTTCCCAGTCTAGGTGTCTTCTGCACTTACTAGTGTTGTATTACCTCATAAATCCTATTCTACGTTGTTCTCAGGGAATGGTAAGATAGGCCATGTAAATCAAGCGAATAACATGTATCTCTTCCCTGGGTAGGTGCTGATTGTAAACCTACGTCAATTGTTTTGAACGTTACACTCATCTAAGACTATTTTTGGCAATTCAGCATTGGTCTGGGAGCTCTTCTCTCTGGCGCTCGAAACATAAGTGATACAATGTTAGAAGCAGCTGCTGAGTGGTATGATCTGACAATCCTGTCTCCTTGTACTTGATTTGACCATCAGTGGTGTGAGCTTTTAATTTGTATTTAGTAAAAAAATGTGGTGCAGTGAAACCTTCTCTTATCTATGCATTTACTGATTTGTATATTTATTTCACACGTGCAGCCTCGCTTCTTACATGTCAGATGACGAAATCAAAAGGGGAATCTTGTATCCATCCATTAACGAGTAAGCTCTTGGTCATGGGGAAAAGCATTCTTTGCTCATGGAGCTTTTATTTTGGAGACGTGAAATCTTAAGCACTAAATCAGCTCCGCCCTGCCCCTGAGCTAGTTTATCTTATAAATTATGGTGCTAATGTTGCTGAAACATTTTCTTCCTTTTTCCCACATGTTATAATTTTGACGAGACTAAAATAGTGATAACGTTTGTGTGGGGATTACTAGTCATGCGATATTTGGATGACGTTTCAGCAGACTTGTACTTTGGTTGGAATCCTTTTGCAGTTAGAGAAAGTATTCATTTGGAGGTAGCAAATGTGAAATTGCTGTCCAAGGGTACTAATATTTCTTTTATGTGCAGTATTCGGGATATTACAGCAGAGGTTGGAGCTGCTGTTTTACGGGCTGCTGTAGCTGAAGACCTGGCAGAAGGTCACGGTGATGTTGGGGCAAGAGAGTTGCAGCATATGTCAAAGGTACAAAAATGTTGCTCGGATTTCCTAAACGAAATGAAACAACAGTTATAATGGTTAAATAACAATATTTTTGCCACCTTTTCTCAAGACCTTCGTTCTTTCGATGCAGGAGGAGTCCATTGAATACGTGAGAAGTAATATGTGGTACCCTGTCTATGGTCCTCTTGTTCACGATTAATGAAGCAAGTTGTCCTGGGTCGAAATCATATGTCCACGCGAAGTGGAGTAAGGTCTGGCACTCCGAATTACGCGCAGTTATGCCTGTTAAGGTCAAATTTTCGCCAACTTAATTGTTTAAGGTGTACAATTACAAGGACAAACTTAAGCTGAAACAAGGAAGAGACAAGGGCTCTTCAAATTTCATTTTTGAATGCGCTTTTGTTGTAAGCCATTCTTGTTGATCTGACATGTAACCTTTGCTTTTGGCTAGGAGATGTATTTGTTATCTAAGAATAAAAACTGATACCTTCTCTCTCTATATTGAACTTTATTCATTTTTGTGATTTCTGCTGAAATGAAATAGGATGCTCATCAATAGTTCCATAGAGAAACATGACTTTAAAGTTCAAATGTAAATAATTATGAATCTGAATTTTCCTAAATTTTGACAATTACATAGAATAGAATTATTAGTGGAATTTTGGACCGTAACAGAATTTAATGTAAATTGAGATGAATGGAGTACTTTTTATTGGTTAGGTTGAGCTGTCTAACCAACCAGCCTGAGTATCTGCTGCTTTAAACAGTAGTTACAGCGAATAGCTTTTTGTGTGCACTTAAAATTGATAGTAATACTATCGGCTATATTGTCGGTCTTCTAAAGATAATTAATATTCTTTATTCGTTAAGAGAGATAGTTAATATTCTTAATTATAGAGTATTTCTCTAAGAAATTGTTTGTCTCTCTTATAAACGTTTCAGTTGATTGACATTTTACTAATTGCATCAGTAAAGGTGAAATTATTTTTATTTTCTAAAACAAGATTTTGAGATAAATTTAATTTGTTTCTCTTTATTTCAGTATATTTGACATTATTTATTTTTTTAAAAGATGGAGTAATATATTTTTATATCTAAATATACTTTTAACTTTATACATTTTGTTTTATCTTTAATAACATGATTTTCTAACCCCGTATTTAGAGTTCGAGGGATAATTAACACAACGAAGTAAATAAAATATCTCTCTCTCTCTCTCTCTCTCTCTCTATATATATATATATATATATATATATATAAAAAAAAAAACTGAATTTGAATTAAAGGATAATTTTAAATTTATAGATAAAGTTTTTAAATTTGAATTAAAATAAAAAAGAAATTTATCTTTTATTATCATGTTATCATACTTAATTCGGTTAATGTTCATATGCAACCATGTTAGGAACTTTAGTTATCTTTTCTAATTATTTAAATACTACTTCGCCTCTGGCAAAAAAGAAAAAAAAACTACTCCATATAACTATAAAACTCTTTCACATTTAAAACTATATAATTATAGTTCTTTAAAACACTATAGCTAGATTTGAATAAAGCGAATTTCTTTTAAAATAAATGTTATAGGTTACTCCATATAACTATAGGTTACGCGTCTATGTTTATCTAGATAACAAAAAGGAGTTTAAAAATCGAATAAAAGTTTACTTACATATATAATGAAGTAGGCCTACATGCTGGAGAGAAAAATATCACAAAAATCAGTCAATATTAAAAAAAAATATTTTTTTTTTCTTTTGAAGAATGTTCATTTGAAGAGTCAATTTATATAAATGGACATCAAACAAATAACAAAACTTTGGCTACACAATTGCTATCATTAATTTCAATTTCGCACCTTCTAGGAATTGAAGGGTATAAGCTGAAACCTCTTCATTTAGCTACAGTCAAGCCAACATTGCAAAGGTATAATATTTTTTTCGTTGAAGAATATTAGTTTTGAATTATTAGATTACGTGAAAGGTTTTTTTTTCTCGAATTCATCATTAGATTATGTGAAAGTTTTTTTTTCCTCGAATTCAACAAGAGGAGTATTGGTTTCTAATTGGTAGTTTCTATAGCGATTTTCAAGTGTAACAAAAGTATATTTTTTTTAAAAAAGATTGGTATGACGTGAAATATTTTTTTTAAAAATGTAAACAAATTATTCGAAATGAGATTATTTTTTCAAATATAATGTAATTTTAAAAATAAAAAGATAAGATACGTTTGAATTTTAGTAGAGAGTTTTTAAAATTATTATATAGAAGTCATATCATGGATAATCAAGAAACTGAAATCCTATGAAATATTTACATAAATATCCAGCCAGATGTATTATTTGCTTTTTAGAGCTAATATACATTGATGATATACTGACAACACACGATTATACACATATTATATATGGATTATATATAAATTACACATCCTTCAATTTTTTAATTTAAGTGGTTGGGTAAGCACCTATTTAGGTTGATTAGATAAAGCCAAAAGAAAAATATGAAAGAATTTCAACCAAACACTAAAAATATAAATAAAGTTCTAATGTGGGCAATTTCTATTAAAACTCATCCTTTTATAGCGAAATAAATTATTTTTTTGTAACAAAATAAAAAAGACAAAAAATAAGATAAAAGAAAATAAATATAGAAAAAAATGTATGAAAAATCTAAAAACCAGAAATAAGAGATGACAATGAATTTCTTCTTCTATTTCATCTTTGTTGAGTATAAAAATTTGAAAACTGATCTCATCGATTTCAAATATTTTTTTCAACTTAAATACATAGATTATAAGATAAGGATATCTTAGAATTTTTTTTTTAATTTACATCGTGTTTCGTTTTTAAAAAAATCACTATTACTAACAAATTGATATGATATTCGAATGTGAACTTAAATGCAATTTGAGTAGTTTGCATTGAGGTTAAGCCAAGTATGATGTCGAGAAAAAACTATTTGGCAAATTTAAGATAATATATGCAATGTTATATAATAACAATCAACTAATTTAACATTTAATGATTCGAAGAACAAAAAATATGTATGCATAGCATATTCAAAATATAAAATATATGGCTAGAGATATCGATAAACTCAAAACGGAGTCATATTAAAATAAAGTTTCGCCGGCTAAAGAATCATTTAAATTTTTAGATAGCCGATTAAAGTGAATTTTAAATTAAGGATAATATCTTCACTTGCATCATTATAAAGATAATCATTATTGAAATATATATATAAAGTTTTAGAAATTAGAATTTCAAAATAGAAATATTTTTTTAAAGGATAACAACATACCAAATAAGAGTTCAAATCGTAGTAAAAGAGTCACGTCATAACCAAAGAATCGTTCATATTGTGTCAACCTTTGTGCTTTGGCATAAATACGAGTTATTCACTTTGTGGCTATTTTTAGGTTCCAATGACACCAATGAGAATGGTGCAAAAATAAAATTATCACTACGAGATTTGAGAAAATATTAGTCTTTTTTATTTAGTGTTTCTTAATTAATATCTAACGATTATCTATAATTATCTAGAAGGTTTAAATTTTAAGATTATTTACATATAATTCAAATAACTCGGATATTTAACATGGTTAATGTCAAATATCAAAATAGAGTCGTACTAGAGGGAAAAAATTCATTAGCTTAAAACTTTTTTAAATGTTTAGATAGCCGACTAAAATGAGTTTTGAATTAAGGATAATATTCACTTCCATTATTATAAAAATAATTATTATTGAAAAATAAAGTATTAGAAACTGAATTTTTAAAATAGAAATATTTTTTGAAAGATATCAACATACCAAATAAGAGTTCAAGTAATAGCAAAAGAGTCAAGTCGTATCCAAATAGTCCTTTATAATCTCAACCTTTAATTATTTTGCCATAAATATGAGTTATTATTTTGTTTTCTGACTATTTTTAGGATCCAATGACACCGGTGAGAATAATATCAAAAAGAAAATGAAATTATAACTAGGAGATTTGAGAAATAGTTAATCTTTTTCACGTAGTGTTTCTTAATTAATATCCAATGATTATCTATATTTATCGAGAAAGTTTAAATTTTAAGATTATTTACATATAATCTAAATAACTCAAATATTTGACATGATTAGTGTCCGCGTATTCGCGCGGGGCTAATACTAGTATACAAGAACGAAAAGATGCAGTAAAAGAATACAAAAGGAAAAAGGTACAGGAAATGAAGACAATGGTTTAAGTGGGAACCGGATTTTTTGTGACCGATAACGAATGGCTGCCAATTGTCTTAATTCTCAATCATATATAGCTGTTCAGTTATTCCACGTTTCCTACCACACAACACAGTCGTCGAATGATTAATACTAAAACGTTGGATCATTACAAACTCACTTTCAATACTACTCTATTAAGGAACACACAAATTAAACCGTGGGTCTGAAATACTCTTCTAGTCTTTCTTCTTTTTTACACACATTCGAACACGCAACACTTCATAACAATGGCAGAAGCTTCAAACTTCCTGGCAACTCAAAGGTACTCCATTCAATAACATTCACTCCTTCTTTTCCTTTGATTTTTTCCTTCTCTATAAGCAGTGGCCGAATTTCTCTATTTTTAAGTCAGGGTAAGGCCTGCTTACATATTACTCCTAAATCCACTTGTGAGATTATACTAGTTTGTTGTCCTTATCGGCTGAAGGAACGCAATAAATCTAAACACATTAGATTGCGCGTAAATCATAAACAAAGAACTTACGTTCTTCGTAGCGGCAATGAAAACGGAAAAATCGCGGAATTCCATATTCCACAGTCTAAAAACCCTAGTCTGGCTTTAGAAGAAGATTAAGCATAGAAAAATATGTATTTCTAGAAGTAGACCGTATGTGTACTTCATGCTGCGTATTCTGTATTTCTAGAAGTACACCGTATGTGTACTTGTATAGGGATAGCTAGGATTACAGTAATTACTAAAGTTACTGGACTTTGACCTAGTGGACCCTAAGAGCACCCCTTATAGGTGGACTCTATTTCCTACCTCGACAATGGCAGATTTGAAGAGGTTCAACATAACTCACTATTGTCTAGCTCGGGCGCTATATATATCTTTGTGTGAGTAAGATTGAGCATTATTTTTTCTTATATATGGTTTCAAATTTGTTATCAGAATTGCAGTTGTGAGGGGAGCCAACAAAGGAATAGGACTAGAAATATGTAGACAGCTAGCTTCAAAGGGGATAATGGTGATCTTAACAGCTAGAGATGAAATAAAAGGGGCTGAAGCTATTGATATACTAAAGAAGTGTGGCCTATCTGATTATGTTATTTTTCATAAGCTTGATGTGACTGACCCTTCTAGTATTGCACAACTCAAAGATTTCATCAAAGCCAGATTTGGCAAGCTTGATATCTTGGTAATTTCCACTTCGATTTTAGAAAATTGGTTTCACTTTTTATAAGAAAAAGAACAAATGAATGTACCAGTACTTTATACCATCAGGTTAAGGTGAGCTGCTAGTACATGCAATTGTCTAATATATATAAATATATGTGCTTCAAATTGAAATTTGCATTCTTAATCTCTAATTTTTTATGTTTGGTTAACTAACAGTTCATGATTATACTTAACCATTATGTAACATAATATATACTGTACATCATTTCTGAACAAACGTACCAGGTGAATAATGCAGCAGTTGTTGGAGTGCTTATGGATAAAGATGTTACAATTACAAGTCCAGAAGTAAGTGATTATATCACATCAATTCTTCTTTTGCTTATAGATATTCCATTGAGTTCACATATTAATGATACCATACACACTAAAACGCTATGTTGTGCGGACTCTTTAAAATGCACTACTTTTGGAGGATCTGACACGCATCCGGTAACATTTTTGGAGGGTCCGAGCAACATAGCTAAAAAGTAATGAATTACTGTAATTAATGTCTCTTTCACCCACTCCACCAAACAAAATAAAAAGTTTCTTCTATTGCAATTTTATGGTCCTGTGAATTTCTTCAGCACATTCTTTTATCCATTTGAAATGAATCTTGTGTTGGTGATGCAGCAAGACCTATTCGTTGAGAAGATAAAGGTAGCAACTCAAACTTATGATGCAGCTGAAGAATGTCTAAAAACAAACTACTATGGGCCAAAACAGATGATTCAAGAATTATTACCTCTACTTCAAAGTTCTGATTCACCTCGTATTGTCAATGTCTCCTCCTTTGCTGGAAAGTTAGAGGTATTTCATCTAATTACATACCAACTTTTCTTAGTTTAGAGGTATTTCATCAAATTACATGCCAACTTTTCTTAGTTGTTAAAATGTCTCAAGCAGTGACAGAGGCAGGATTTTCGCTAAGCGGTTAAAAAAAGGAAAAAGTTAAAAACAATTAAAAGAAATTGTAGCTAGTGGGAATTGAACAAATGACCTCACAAAGATTTTGAACTCCTTTGACCACTAAACTATGCTTTTGGGTTGTCTCAAGGGGATTCAAAACATAGTATATAAATGTGAAAAACAGATTTTGCCTTATATATACAGTATAATTTTCGGCGAAGGGGGGTGAACCCTTTCCGCCCCCTAAATCCGCCCCCGGTCTCAAAAAAAACGATAACATAACAGTTAACTTGCATTGTCAGTGTATAAAGCGTAAACTTTAATACACATATTCTACTATTATCATATATGTCATAGCACTCTTACAATTTTAAAGAATAGACAAATCTTCTGACTGTTTTCATTTTGGCACAATTGAATGTTGTTTCAGCATGTACCCAATGAATGGGCTGTAGGAGTGTTAAGTGATGCTGAGAATTTAACAGAAGACAGAGTGGATGAGGTTCTGAATGCTTTCTTGCAAGATTTAAAGGAGGGTTTGTTGGAAAGTAAAAACTGGCCTCTGATTTTACCTGCATATACACTATCAAAATCAGCAGTGAATGCTTACACAAGAATATTGGCCAAGAAATACCCAAGTTTTCTCATCAACTGTGTTTGTCCAGGCTATGTCAAAACTGATATGACTATCAATTGTGGCAAATTGAGTGTTGAAGAGGGTGCTGAAAGTCCTGTTTGGATTGCTCTTTTACCTGAGGGAGCTCCATCAGGAAAGTACTTCAGTAGGAAAGAGGTGTCACCTTTCTAATCAAATTGGCAATCTAATGAGTTGGTTGCTGCGTATGCACTTATATCATACTGTAGAAATTGTAATACAAAGATTAGTAATTTTGTCCATATGTTTTATTGTTGTGAATGTTTGGTTAATGAGATATTTTATATGTGATATAAAAAGTTTATAATTTACTCTTATTTCTAAAGTAAAAAGATAAAGTTAAAGTTATTTTCAGTCTTCTAGGTGTTTTATTTCCGTAAAGCTAATCTTTTCATGTTGGATCTGGAATAACAGTTTCATAGGTCTGTAATTTTATTTTTTCAAAGAAAAGAAATTAGAGTTAATTTCTTCTTATTAATGCTGTAAAGAATAGTATGGTTGTGATGAGAGTACAAGATTACATACGCAAGGAGAACTGGACTACGCCGAAAACTAGCTAGAGTAGAACCAAACATTTGTTCTAAAAAATACTTAGGAAATAAATTTTAAATTTTCACAATTTTTTTCATCCTAACATTACATGAAACTACTATAGTTGCCGTGTAATAATAAATTGATTAAGTAATTTAATAATTGAATTAATGTAAATTGTCAATTAAGTATACAAATTTCAGCTATACGTATTACGTAATACTATGAATAACTAAAAAATGAAAAAATCATTAGAATCCTGCATTGTTAAATCGACGATTGTGGAGATCAAAGATTCAATAACTACAACAATTTTACACAGAATAGCAAAAACGTCAAAGACATCTTTTACTAGAATAAATATTTAATAGCTCATANAATTGTCAATTAAGTATACAAATTTCAGCTATACGTATTACGTAATACTATGAATAACTAAAAATGCTAAGTGAGATGAAATATTAAGATACTCCTTTTGTATTTAATCTTAAAAGATCAAAATATAAAAAGAAAAGCAAAAATTAATGTGAAAGAATTCAATTGCAACATCTTGTCTATATATATTTTTTGTTAATAACTATAACAAACAGAGCAAAACATCTTGTCTATATTTTATTCAGAGAGAAAGTTAAAAACACAAAAAGGGCAAAAAGGGGGAAAACAAAGGAAGGAAAACCATAAACCCTAGGGAGCTAGACGCACCAGAGGTTCATTTTTCTCAGCCAAAACGAAGCATCAACGATTGACAATATCAGATCCTTATTTCTCAGTTCATCTTTCTACTATTCCTTATAGCTGTAAGTATAAAGTCTTCACACTTGACACATCAATCTATCACCTTTAAAGATTAATAGTCTATCAAGAAAAGATCCAAATTTAATACCCATTGAGCTAAAAGGATTCAATCTTTATATATGCTTCGGATTAACTTTGCGCATTTTAATCTGGGTTTTGATTAATGGGTACTGCAAGTTGGTGATTTTTTTTCTACTTTTTGAGCTAAAAGGTTAAATTTTTTATATTTGCTCTGGATTAATTTTGTTAGTGTTGATTTTTTGTTGATTCTCTGGGCTTAGTAATAGTAAGGTGTTCTGTAAATTGGTGAAAATTTGTTATTTGTCTAACCCCAGTTGCTAATTCATACATTTACATGAAAACTCTGTAATGTGAGTTTTGGTACGTTGTATACTTCATTGCATTGATTGAAATTGTTAGGATTTTGAAAATCATAAGACCCTATAAAGCTACTATTTGGAAAGCAAGAGTTATATCTTATATGATACACTTGTTGTTGGTGAGCTAAGGGAATTCACAAGTGGGACTAAGCTTCTTTATTCAGTAGTGACTTGTTTTTCTACTTCTTCTTTAATTAAGGATGTCTTGGTGAAGAAAGAGGTACTTTCTGTGGCTTCTCTCCCCATCGGAATGGCCGTCTTTAACTCCGAATTCTGGAATTTAAAAGAGGCCTTTTTTGAATATTGATAGTATCTGAAGGTTGCATACTTCTTTAATACAGTATTTAGGATTCTGAATCCGGATGGAAGATTGCAATTGCTTTTCCAGGAAAACAATGGGCACAGAACCTCATCCTGTTGCAGTTCAAATTAATTCTTGATAAAAATTTTGAGAGCTATCCTTGTTTTCTCCATTTAAGTAACTGATGATTGCAACCAGATGACTGGATCTTGCATTAGTTTCTTGACATGTGCAGTCGCGATTCAATTTGCAATAATCTTTCTCTGAAATGGTGAAAATAAGGGTAGACCTAGTGCTGAAACAAATAGTTTTATTGGAAAGTAAGTCCGTCATGATGTGTTCACAGTAGTGAGTTAACTAATTCAGCTTCAAGATTAACAAGTCTTTGTGCAAAGAAGTATGGGTTACAGTGTGTTTGGTTTATTCTCAAAAATACTTATGGTTTATCAACCGAAAAAAAGGGAAGTCAATAGATTGAGATGCTTATATTCGCGTGTATCTGATGAGTTTTGTTAATAGAAACAAATATTATGTATATTATGTGATGCGGGTTCTGAAGGGAAAGAGACAAGGGAGAAATACCGTAGTGTCAAGGATCCTCTGCTCTAACCATAATTCGAGTCACCAAAAGAGCGAAATGAAAAAAGGCCCGCTGTTGGGATCCTCGATAAGGGAGTGTGGTGGTGAGGGGGTTACCATATTTAAAATAAGAAAAAAAACAAAAGAGGAAATCTTCAGGTTTATCAAGGCTTTTGTTGCTTGAATTTTTCTTCCTCTGATCACTGACCCACATGTTGAGTTGCTGGTGTACTGCTGTACTTCACATAATATTATTATTATTTACACTAAATTTATTTGAATATTGTTTACACCTATTGGTGGAATTGGTGTTTTAGTTTTGTTGCTTGTGTTATGTCTATTTGGGGATGGTATTGTATTTAACTTTCTCATTTCTATCACAGAATCTTCTCCAAAGATGGCTGCATCTTCTTCTTTACGGTTGGTTCGTGGTAAGGGGCTTTACTTTCTTTGACTGCTAAGATGGAGCAGTATGCTATACATTTGTACGAGATGGAACCTGTATCTCACTTTTTTTCAATGACGTGACAAATATGTTAAAATGCGAGTGATCTCTCTCTCTCTCCCTTTCTCTCTTTCCCTTTCCTCAAGGGAAAAGGTGATGTAGTTTCAAGTAGATAAACTAAATGAAACGAGTGAGGGAAACAAATCGGAGTAAGTTTTAGAGGTTATGGGCTGAGATACTCCTTTGGTTGATCTGCAGAGAGGTAGTTTACATTATTTCTCATTGGGAGATGCTCTAAT
Organism: Nicotiana otophora; assembly: GCA_000715115.1. Taxonomy (NCBI): domain Eukaryota; kingdom Viridiplantae; phylum Streptophyta; class Magnoliopsida; order Solanales; family Solanaceae; genus Nicotiana; species Nicotiana otophora. The sequence continues at coordinate 16,788 of AWOL01S0002601.1, read as the reverse complement.
GAACTCAGTTAGATTTTGCATGTACGTCTCATAGTTATAATCCACACAATGAACTCATTTTATATTTCTTGCATGGAGCAGCTCATAAACAGGAACTACACGTTTGTCTCTAGTGATAGAATGTATTAGTTACTTGTCAGCCCTTTTTTATTTGTCATTTTACCAACTAATCTGTCCATTCAGGTGGGGTTTGATATCAAAATCTTCGAGCAGTGGCTGTCATTTACGTTCTTTACAGCATAGCAGGCAGAACATAGATATATAGTTGTAAAGGAAGGGTTTTACCCATTTAAAAGATAAAGTCTAGATTTTTATGAAAGTTATTCTCTTGGGCTAAGAAAACTTCTGTTGAATTGATTTGCTTCATCCCAAATTGGATATCCTCATTGTCCAAAGTGATGTTTATGCGAGACTCATTTTCTACTTGATACAGCTACCTTTTTTCTTGTTTCTTTTTTCATATTCTTTAAAGAAATAAATTAACTTGTGGCCTCTAGCTTAGTCCTATAATTGCATTGATACGACACATTTACACCTATCAACTTATTTAATCATTTTTTAAGTCACACACGATAATTTAATTTGGAAGAAGGAATTAATATGGTTTTTATCAGCCAAAGTCATCAACAATTCTGCACGAACACAACCTTGCGAAATGTTGTTCAATATTGATGGTTTTATGCGCATTAGGAAGCCCATTAGCAACTGCAACAGGTTATTATGCTAACTATACCAGCTTATTGCATTCACTGCCTTAGTGTGCTCTAATCCGCATTGCCTCATAATCAGCTGTTCCTTATTTCCTTGTCTGTATGCATGACCTGTGCTTTAAACATGTGTGATGAAACTGCAGTAGTGGGCCGTTCATTGTTCAGTGGCCTCTGCAACAATCCTGATGGTTTAATAAGATCAACACGCGAGATGACGTGCAATCATTTGTTACAGGTTAGTCTGCTCTGCTATTTCAATCACTCCCCCCCCCCCCCCCCCCCC
>AWOL01S0002601.1:0-13826 GCA_000715115.1 Nicotiana otophora | reverse complement strand
CATGTTACAATTATGATACTAAAGTTCTTTACTTGTTTTTGGTCCTTTCAGCAACAAAGGACCTTCATACAGATGAGGACGAATCTGAAAGTGGTAGATAATTCAGGTGCAAAGAGAGTGATGTGCATCCAAGCACTGAAGGGCAAGAAAGGAGCAAGATTAGGAGACACAATAGTTTGCTCAGTGAAGGAAGCTCAGCCAGGTGGGAAAGTGAAGAAAGGAGATGTTCATTACGGCGTTGTCGTTCGTGCTGCTATGCCAAGGGGCCGCTGTGATGGGAGCGAAGTAAAGTTTGATGACAATGCTGTCGTGCTTATCAACAAGCATGGTGAACCGATTGGAACCAGAGTTTTTGGTCCAGTGCCCCATGAGTTGAGGAAAAAGAAGCATGTTAAGATTCTTAGTCTTGCAGAGCATATTGCCTAAGGTCTTAACCTCTTGCTTCTCAGGGTAGTTCTACCGGTGATTATTCTGTCGAGCTGAATGTCGCATTTACTGTATTTGTGGGAACCTACCTTCTTGTTCACAAGCTGCAAAACATGCTTCTTTTATAATCATAAACATTTTGACCTGTACATATAAATGTCGGCGCTCAAGGCACTGTGCTGTCTCTTTTCCTTTCCCCAGTTTTGGTCTGGAGTATGATCTGCATCCAGTGCTCAAGGGACAGAGTCCATAAACCGACTTGAAATAGAGACATCACTAACACAATTAGTGACTTCTCAATTTTCATCCTATTGGAACCTAAATTAATACTAGTACTAGTATGCTTTCAGAATATCGATAAGTTATAAAGCTCTAAATGCTTTCAGATATAATTAACTTGTTTTAGTTGGGGTTTGGTTGCAGCATGATGGACTTGTTGTACAGTTTGTGATATTGAAATTAAGAAGGAACTTTAAGAATGACATCGGAAGTGTGATTGTGAAATTCAAGAAGGAACTTTAAGAGTGACATCGGAAGTGTGATTGTGAAATTCTCATGCCTAAAATAACACCATCTTTACGGGAGTCCCCCATTGAAAGTAGAATTTGAAAAGGAACTTTTAAATATTTGTCCATCAATTTCTTATCACAAAGTACTTTAATGATCATTTTCCCATTATAAAATACTTGGATATGTGGACTCTTTATTTTTTAGTTCTTGTTTGACACTTAAGAGCCCACTTGGATTGGCTTGACCAGCTTTTAAGCCCTTTTTAGATTTTTGGAATGTTTGGCAAACAAGAAAACTGCTTAAAAAAAGTTAAAAAGGGTTTAAAAAAAGTCAAAAGCCACAAGTTGGCTGACCCTAACTTCTCCGTTTTTGGCTTAAAAGCCATCTTATTTTGACCAATAAAATTACTTACTTGTCCCTTATAACTTTTACTAATCCCAAAACTACCCTCATCAAATAAATCCTAAAACATCGAACTACTCCCACTTTCTTCACTTTTGAAGCCTCTGCTCATCTTCTTTCCTCTTCTTCTCCTTCATCTTCACTTGTTCAGTATTTTCACTCAAGTTTTCAGTGGAAATCAATCTTCTTTATATGCTTTTTCTTTGAGGTATGTGAATATTCAGATTATCCCAAACTTGGTTTAAGGCTTTGCATTTAAAAAAAAATATGGTAACAATCTTTTTGCAAGTTTTATGTTTGGTGATGGTCCGCTTATGTAGAAATCGATGTTTGGCAGAATGTTATTGTCACGACCCAAAATCTAACCATGGCCGTGATGGCGCCTGTCGTGTTACAAGACAAGCCTATTTCCCAAAATATTACTACTAAATCGATTATAAAAATTTAATAAACAATACCAACATTTGAATTTCTCATAAACTAAATCAACTCTAAATATAATATAGAAAATGCGGAAACGAGCCCCAAACATCGGGGTATCACTAAGTCATGAACATCTAAAACTATGAACTAAGATATATAAACTGTCTAACTGTCCAAAAGAAGAAATGACAAGAGGAGTAACAAGGTCCTGCGGACGCTAACAGCTACCTTGCAGTCTCCAAAGATAGCCGGTCTGAACTCAACGATCGCCGCCTTATAACTCACCTGGATCTGCACATAAAGTACAGGGTGTAGTATGAGTACAACCTACTCAGTAGTAAGAGAAATAACTAAGGAACTGAGCAGTAGTGACGAGCTAAGCAGAATAATCCAATTATTATTTCCACAATTAAGTACAAACAGGAGTAGACATGTAATTTCATAAATCAGTAAGACTACAAGGAAAATTAAAAGGTAAATGCAGCAACAACAAAAGTTAATGCAACCTCACAACAATGTCACTCTATCACTCAACACTCGCACTAAACACTCAATGCTCACTGGGGGTGTGTACAGACTCTGGAGGGGCTCCCAAAGCCCAAGCGCTAAGCACGGACAACTCATGTGCCATCATATCAATACCTGGATCCGCACGCTCAACTCATGTGCTACGCGGACAACTCACGCGGTATGGTATCAATACCTGGACCCGCACAATCAACTCACGTGCTACGTGGACAACTCACGCCCTATGGTATTAATATCCTCACAACCAGGCCCTCGGCCTCACTCAGTCATGCGCCTCACTAGCCTCAANTAGGCTTTTGGATCACTCAATTTGACCTTATAATGAAGGAGATATATTGGTTTCAATAATTACAAATAGTGCCAATTTTTAAATACGCCGTCACTGACAATTTCGTAATTAATCTGAAAAATCAAGCAACCTAATTCTTAGTAAAATGACCATAAAATCCTCATACGATGTTCAAATTCGACGATTCTTTTTGCTACGGGTCCCTAATTACGATACGAATCTAATGCTTCAATCAAACAATAAATCGGAGCTCCGTTTGCCAATATGATATCATTTATGCTTGANAAGTTCAACAACATGTAACTACAAAAACACAGATGATGGCCATGGGGCCTCACGGGACGGACCAAGTCTCAATCCCTCGAGGTATACACCTGCACGCCCATCACCTAGCATGGGTATTACCTCCAATCAGTCACATGATATCAAATTCTCCGGGTTTATACCCTCAAAACCAGAGTTAAAACTGTTACTTACCTTAACAACGTAAAATCCTACTCCGGGATGCCCTCGTTTCTGGACTCGGTCTCCAAAAGCTCCGAATCTAACCAAAAATCCGAATACTACTATCAACATAGTCTAAAGAATCGAATTCCACAATAAAAACTACATAAATATGCCAAAAATCCGAAATCGGTCAAAACCCGCCCCCGGGCCCACATCTCGAAATCAGTCAAAAATGAAAGAATAATAAACCTCGTCCTCTCCCGAGTCTAACCATATAAAATTCATCAAAATCGAACACCGTTTGGTCCCTCAAATCCTCAAACTCACCAAAACTGAAACGCTAACTCCTTCAAATTCACATTGAAATCATCAATCAAATCCCAAATATGAAAATGGATTTATGAAATATAACAAAAACTGAGTAGAGAACACTTACCCAATCCTTATAGTGAAAATCGACCCCAAAAGCGCCCAAATCCGAGCTCTCCAATTCAAAATATGACCGAATGAACAAACCCTCATTTTATATATTTTTCTGCGAGCTATTCTGCCTCGTTTCTCATGCCAAACTATCTCGAAACTTGCTTTTTATGCCTCCAATAGATTCCTTGTGAAATTCTAGTCAAATTAGGCTTTTGGATCACTCAATTTGACCTTATAATGAAGGAGATATATTGGTTTCAATAATTACAAATAGTGCCAATTTTTAAATACGCCGTCACTGACAATTTCGTAATTAATCTGAAAAATCAAGCAACCTAATTCTTAGTAAAATGACCACAAAATCTTCATACGATGTTCAAATTCGACGATTCTTTTTGCTACGGGTCCCTAATTACGATACGAATCTAATGCTTCAATCAAACAATAAATCGGAGCTCCGTTTGCCAATATGATATCATTTATGCTTGAAGAAACGGCGTCGAAACATAAAAAGAACGAGCGTAACACAACCCAAATCTATCCGAAACTCACCCGAGGCCCTCGGGACCTCAACCAATAATTCCAACAAGTCATATATCACTACCTGAACTTAGTCGAACCTCCGGAACACCCAAAACAACACCAAAATACCAAATCAACCTTGAATTCAAGCCTAAGAACTTCTAAACTTGCAAAATTCGCCGACGACGCCGAAACCTATCAAACCACGTCCAAATAACCTCAAATTTTGTACACACGTTAAAAATGATACTACGAACCTACTCCAACTTCCGAAATTCCATTATGACCTCGATACCTAATTTTTCACTACCGACCAAAATCGCCAAATTTCTAACTTTCGCCAATTCAAGCCTAGTTCTACCACAGAGCTCCAAATTATATTCCGGACATACTCCTAAGTCTAAAATCACCCAATGAGTTCATTTATTCATAAGTCAACTTCCGGTTGACTTTTCTAACTTAGCTTTCTAACTAAGGGACTAAGTGTCTCATTTGACTCCAAAACTACTCCGGACCCAAACCTACCAACTCGATACAACTCAACACCACTGAACAACACATAAAGAAGCAGGAATGGGGGAAACAAGGATATAACTCTCGAAATGACTGGCCGCGTCGTTACATCCTCCCCCTTTTAAACAAACGTTCATTCTCGAACGTGCCAAGAGTTGTTCTCAAAACCATCAATAACTCTCTCCGAACCCCAATGGCAAAAAACCAATCCGTTAGGATTGAATCCTTCTAACTCAACCAAGCTACGCAGACCACCAAAAATCTAAGGACATTGCCACAAAACACATGTAGAACTCATTACCTCATACACACCCAAAGAACTAATCATAAACATTACCATGCCGATCCAACCTACTACCAAGATGTCCTATCTATCCGAGTTCCTTTTGAATTACCTTCAAATTGATACTTTGCCATGCCATAACACCACAATCCTCAACCCAGACTCACCACACGAGACCAAAGCATAAAACCACACCGCCCTAAGGATCATAAGCCGCTGAATACTCTCTTAAATATCCCCAAAAGTACCACAAGCACGCGTTCACACAATCAACACCTTAGTGCTCAAGCTACAGTCGAAACCCGACCTCATATCCTCCAGACTGGCCCGGCATCAACACACAAAAATCACATCTCGCACCTCATCCAGGGAATCACAAGCCGTCGATGCACAACTGATACCGAGCGCCCATGTGCGCATACGAATGCGTGGAAGGAATTCAAAGAGTTATACTTCAAGCTGAATCAATACCGCACAAAAAGAATTCAAGAATGTAAAGATTTCCTAAAGGTTCTGCAGCCTCTCGAAGATAAGTACAGACGTCTCCGTACCGATCCGCAAGACTCTACTAAACTCGCTCATGACTCGTGAGACATATGTAACCTAGGCTTTGATACCAACTTGTCACGACCCAAAATCTAACCATGGTCGTGATGGCGCCTATCGTATTACAAGGCAAGCCTATTTCCCAAAATATTACTACTAAATCGATTATAAGAATTTAATAAAATAATACCAATATTTGAATTTTTCATAAACTAAATCAACTCTAAATATAATTTAGAAAATATGAAAACGAACCCCAAATATCAGGGTGTCATTAAGTCATGAGCATCTAAAACTATAAACTAAGATATATAAACTGTCTAACTATCCAAAAGAAGAAATGACAAGAGGAGTAACAAGGTCATGCAGACGCTAACAACTACCTTGCAGTCTCCAAAGATAGCCGGCCTGAACTCAATGATCGCCGCCTTCTAACTCACCCGGATCTGCACATAAAGTGCAGGGTGTAGTAAGGGTACAACCGACTCAGTAGTAATAGAAATAACTAAGGAACTGAGCCGTAGTGACGAGCTAAGTAGAATAATCCAATTATTATTTCCACAATTAAGTATAAACAGGAGTAGACATGTAATTTCATAAATCAGTAAGACTACAAGGAAAATTAAAAGGTAAATGCAGCAACAACAAAATTTAATGCAATCTCACAACAATGTCACTTCATCACTCAACACTCGCACTAAACACTCAACGCTCAACACTCTGCGCTTACTGGGGGTGTGTACAGACTCTGGAGGGGCTCCCAAAGCCCAAGCGCTAAGCACGGACAACTCATGTGCCATCATATCAATACCTGGATCCGCACGCTCAACTCACGTGCTACGCGGATAACTCACGCGCTATGGTATCAATACCTGGACCCGCACAATCAACTCACGTGCTACGTGGACAACTCACGCCCTATGGTATTAATATCCTCACAACCAGGCCCTCGGCCTCACTCAGTCATGCGCCTCACTAGCCTCAACATCATCAACAAATAAGGGAACACAACCCACATCAAGTATCACTACATATTATCAAATAATAGAGACTGAGGTAAACATGTACAATAATTTCTATGACTGAGTACAAATAATATGAGCATGAATAAAGCCTAAGCATGATCTCTAACATGAAGGCAGACAAGTTCAACAACATGTAACTACAAAAACACAGATGATGGCCATGGGGCCTCACGGGACGGACCAAGTCTCAATCCCTCGAGGTATACACCTGCACGCCCATCACCTAGCGTGGGTATTACCTCCAATCAGTCACATGATATCAAATTCTCCGGGTTTATACCCTCAAAGTCAGAGTTAAAACTGTTACTTACCTTAACAGCGTAAAATCCTACTTCGGGATGCCCTCATCTCTGGACGCGTCTCCAAAAGCTCCGAATCTAACCAAAAATCAGAATACTACTATCAACATAGTCTAAAGAATCGAATTCCACAATAAAAACTACATAAATATGCCAAAAATCCAAAATCGACCAAAACCCGTCCCCTCGGGCCCACGTCTCTAAATTAGTCAAAATGGCAGAATAATAAACCCCGTCCTCTCCCGAGTTTAACCATATAAAATTCATCAAAATCGGACTCCGTTTGGTCCCTCAAATCCTCACTTAAACTTTCCAAAACTCAAACCCTAATTCCCTCAATTTCACTTTGAAATCATCAATCAAATCCCAAAAACGAAGATGCATTTATGAAATATAACAAAAACTTAGAAGAGAACACTTACCCCAATATTTATGGTGAAAATCGCCCCCAAAATCGTCCAAATCCGAGCTCTCCAACTCAAAATATGACCGAACGAACAAACCCTCGTTTTATGTATTTGTTTGCCAATTATTCTGCCTTGTTTCTCATGCCAAACGATCTCGAAACTTACGTTTTATGCCTCCAATGGATTCCTTATAAAATTATAGTCAAGTTAGGCTTTTGAATCACTCAATTGGACCTTATAATGAAGGAGATATGTTGGTTTCAATAATTACAAATACTGCAGATTTTTAAATACGCCATCAGTGACAATTTCGTAATTAATCTGAAAAATCTGGCAACCTAATTCTTGGTAAAATGACCATAAAATCCTCATATGATGTCCAAATTCGACGATTCATGTTGCTACGAGTTTTTAATTACGATACGGATCTAATGCTTCAATCAAAAAGGAAATCAGAGCTCCGTTGTTCAATATGATATCATTTATGCTTGAAGAAACGGCGTCGAAACATAAGAAAAACGAGCGTAACACAACCCAAACCTATCCGAAACTCACCCGAGTCCCTCGGGACCTCGACCAATAATTCCAAGAAGTCATATATCACTGCCTGAACTTAGTTGAACTTCCGGAACACACAAAATAACACCAAAACACTAAATCAACCTCGAATTCAAGCCTAAGAACTTCTAAATTTCCAAAATTCGCCGACGACGTCGAAACCTATCAAACCACGTCCAAATGACCTCAAATTTTGCACACACGTCACAAATGATACTTCGAACCTACTCCAACTTCCGAAATTCCATTCCAACCTCGATACCTAATTTTCCACCGCCGACCAAAATCACCGAATTTTTAACTTTCTCCAATTCAAGCCTAATTCTACCACAGACCTCCAAATTACATTCCGTACATACTCCTAAGTCTAAAATCACCCAATGAGTTTGTTTATTCATAAGTCAACTTCCGATTGACTTTTCTAACTTAGCTTTCTAACTAAGGGACTGAGTGTCTCATTTCACTCCAAAACTACTCCGGACCCAAACCTACCAACTCGATACAACTCAACACCGCTGAACAATACATAAAGAAGCAGGAATGGGGGAAACAAGGCTATAACTCGGAACGACTGGCCGGGTCGTTACAATTATATAATAAGCAGAGGAAGATGTAGGTTTTTGATTTGTTTTAGGCAATATTTTTGTCTTTTTAATAGAAAAAAATGCTTACCAACACTTGTTTACCAAACACTTCAACAACGTTCTTCTAAGTTTTGGCACTTTTATCCAAACATGTAACTACTTATTTATAAAACCAGCTCGTGTACTTAAAAGCTGCTTTTAAGCAGCTGTGCTTAAAAGCTATTTTTTTTTCAGCTAATCCAAACGGGCTCTTAATTTACAAAGGAACATATATGCTCTTAAAAGGTCGAAACTCGAAAACTTTTCTGAATACAATTTCAATATATGTTAACTGATAACATTCTCTGTATAAGAATTTTTTTTTTTATAATTTCAAATCAGATTTTATAATGGAATTTTTACCTCCTATAGCAAACCTTTACACCTTATTTATTATAAATAAATACCTTTTTATAAAATTATATTCTATAGCTACCTTTTACGTTTTATAGTAAATTATGCATTTATGGTCACTTCCTACTGTTAAGCCATTAAATACGTTGTGAAGTAGTTTTCTCTCTCATACTTTCTATTCTCTCTCTCCCAATAACACAGGTATTGTATACAATTTTTGTTAAACCCACGTTCTCTCTCCACTATCTCTCTCCCAACCTAGTATATTCCCTACGAATACAACCACCATTATCAACTGATTCATCAAGCTTCTCTCTCTCAAGTTTCAAAATTGATTGCTAAAATAAATTGTGGTAAGTGTTAAACTTATTAGATTTTCATTGGCACTTGTATTCTTCTGTATATATGTACTATTCTTTTTAGAGACAATCACCGGTGTTATGCTTTTACAGAAAACTTGAATTTTCTTCTCCAATGGCTAATTCAACTCCTTACAAGAGGGTTATCCGAGGTATACTGACCAAAACACTCAATTTCGAAGGGTCATCTTTCGATTTGTAAATCATTTAAGCGGAACATGTATTTGTAGGTTCAACAACAAATACAATTGCGAAAAAGAGAATAAAAATACTCAATGACACATTGAAATAAGCCCAATTTGAGAAATTTCCAAAAGAATCAATACTTCATGATACGGAAAAGAGAAGGAAACTCATGGACGACGATTCAAGGGTTAAGGAAAAAGAGGCCGATACAGGAATTAGCTCGGAAACACTGAGCGAAAAGGTAACAGTAGATGTATTTATATGTATTTTAGTCCTAATACAACGACTATTACCATATACATCATTTTTCTATTCTTTGTATTTATATATATTCAATAGTTCCAACACTGATAAATACTTATTACAGTGATTTTCACTGTTTGTTTTTAGATGTATTTAGATATATTTGGATATATTTAGATGACTTTCATTGTTGTACTTATGAATGTGTTATGTATTTCAAATACATGTATTCATCTGTATTTTACTGATAAATAATTATTACTGTGACTTTCACTATTTATTTTTATATTTACTTAGATGTATTTAGATGTATTTAGATATATTTGGATGTATTTAGATGACTTTCACTGTTGTACTAATGAATGTGTTATGTATTTTAAATACATGTATTCATCTGTATTTTACTGATAAATAGTTATTATAGTGACTTTCACTGTTTGTTTTTATATTTACTTAAATGTATTTAGATGTATTTAGATATATTCGGATGTATTTACATGACTTTTACTGTTGTACTCATGAATATATTTTGTATTCCAAATACATGTATTCATTTGTATTTTACTGATAAATAGTTATTACAGTGACTTTCACTGTTTGTTTTTAGATGTATTTACATATATTTGGATTTATTTACATGACTTTCACTGTTGTACTTACGAATGTGTTATGTATTCCAAATACATGTATTTATCTGCATTTTTAATATTTTATTTTATCTTTTTAATTTTTGTTTTATGCAGGAAATTAAACTCTTTGTTAAACACCCGCCTGTTGTATCACCACATATCAGCTCCTACACTAACACAGACATAAAATCCGACCTCAAAGAGAAGCTTACAGCAGAGCAGTACAAGTTATTTTGTAATACTTATTTTGGAAGTTTCATCGAAATAAAGCACTGTGAGGTTCAACATCAATTGTTCAGGTGCTTCATGGTTGTGCAGCTGGAAGAAAGCCATGATGATTCATTTTCATTATATGTGAATGGTACAAAATTGGTATTCTCAATCAGGGAGTTTGCGGTAGTCACTAGTCTCAATTGTGTTAGTGACGCTGAAGATTTTCGGTTTAACACAAAGAAGCCTAATAGGATTGTGGAAACATACTTTGGCGGTGCAAAGAATGTCAAGAAGAAAGATTTGGTGAAGTGCTTTGATGACAAGAATTGGGGTTATGATAACGATGGGGATGCTATTAAGATAGTTTTGTTGTATTTCATTCATACTTTAATATTATCCTCCGAGAAGAACTGCACAACCATCCCAAGACTACATTTTGACTTGGTTGAGAGCGGGAGATATTCTGATTATCCATGGAGTAAGGATGCATTCCAGGCCCTTGTCAAATCTATTATCAAGAAGATGGATTCTCAGAAGAAGTACTACAGGATAGCTGGGATGCCTCTTGCTATGCAAATATGGTTTTATGAGTTTTGTTCAAAGGTTGACCCCAAACTTACACTCCGAGTTGATAACCGGATGCCCAGAATACTCAATTGGAAATCTACAGTCAACCAGCCAACTTATGCTTACTTGATGAACAATATGTTCAACGACCAAGGAAACGTGGTAAGTTACTATTATTTAATTGTCTGTTATTTAGAATACATATATTTATGTTAGTAAAAACATTTTTTTTAATTTTTAATCAAATACAGTTGAATACTTGACACCATATTGAAATTAAAAATTAAATACAGTTGCATACATTATACAACTGTATCACAGATTTCCTTTTTTAGTGGAATACATTATAATATATAATATTATTTTCAGCTCACATTGAGTGTGTTCCTGTTTAGATAAAATACAGTAACATTCAACCAATCCCTACAGAGCTTGCTGTTATTCAGGTTCCTCCGGATGGCACTGATGTAGAGAAAAGTCCTATTCCATGAGATAACAATGATGATAATTCTGATGACTTTAGTCCAACACCGCCTCTTCAACCTAAGAAAAAATTTGATGCAAGCGTTGNTCCGTTGTTCAATATGATATCATTTATGCTTGAAGAAACGGCGTCGAAACATAAGAAAAACGAGCGTAACACAACCCAAACCTATCCGAAACTCACCCGAGTCCCTCGGGACCTCGACCAATAATTCCAAGAAGTCATATATCACTGCCTGAACTTAGTTGAACTTCCGGAACACACAAAATAACACCAAAACACTAAATCAACCTCGAATTCAAGCCTAAGAACTTCTAAATTTCCAAAATTCGCCGACGACGTCGAAACCTATCAAACCACGTCCAAATGACCTCAAATTTTGCACACACGTCACAAATGATACTTCGAACCTACTCCAACTTCCGAAATTCCATTCCAACCTCGATACCTAATTTTCCACCGCCGACCAAAATCACCGAATTTTTAACTTTCTCCAATTCAAGCCTAATTCTACCACAGACCTCCAAATTACATTCCGTACATACTCCTAAGTCTAAAATCACCCAATGAGTTTGTTTATTCATAAGTCAACTTCCGATTGACTTTTCTAACTTAGCTTTCTAACTAAGGGACTGAGTGTCTCATTTCACTCCAAAACTACTCCGGACCCAAACCTACCAACTCGATACAACTCAACACCGCTGAACAATACATAAAGAAGCAGGAATGGGGGAAACAAGGCTATAACTCGGAACGACTGGCCGGGTCGTTACAATTATATAATAAGCAGAGGAAGATGTAGGTTTTTGATTTGTTTTAGGCAATATTTTTGTCTTTTTAATAGAAAAAAATGCTTACCAACACTTGTTTACCAAACACTTCAACAACGTTCTTCTAAGTTTTGGCACTTTTATCCAAACATGTAACTACTTATTTATAAAACCAGCTCGTGTACTTAAAAGCTGCTTTTAAGCAGCTGTGCTTAAAAGCTATTTTTTTTTCAGCTAATCCAAACGGGCTCTTAATTTACAAAGGAACATATATGCTCTTAAAAGGTCGAAACTCGAAAACTTTTCTGAATACAATTTCAATATATGTTAACTGATAACATTCTCTGTATAAGAATTTTTTTTTTTATAATTTCAAATCAGATTTTATAATGGAATTTTTACCTCCTATAGCAAACCTTTACACCTTATTTATTATAAATAAATACCTTTTTATAAAATTATATTCTATAGCTACCTTTTACGTTTTATAGTAAATTATGCATTTATGGTCACTTCCTACTGTTAAGCCATTAAATACGTTGTGAAGTAGTTTTCTCTCTCATACTTTCTATTCTCTCTCTCCCAATAACACAGGTATTGTATACAATTTTTGTTAAACCCACGTTCTCTCTCCACTATCTCTCTCCCAACCTAGTATATTCCCTACGAATACAACCACCATTATCAACTGATTCATCAAGCTTCTCTCTCTCAAGTTTCAAAATTGATTGCTAAAATAAATTGTGGTAAGTGTTAAACTTATTAGATTTTCATTGGCACTTGTATTCTTCTGTATATATGTACTATTCTTTTTAGAGACAATCACCGGTGTTATGCTTTTACAGAAAACTTGAATTTTCTTCTCCAATGGCTAATTCAACTCCTTACAAGAGGGTTATCCGAGGTATACTGACCAAAACACTCAATTTCGAAGGGTCATCTTTCGATTTGTAAATCATTTAAGCGGAACATGTATTTGTAGGTTCAACAACAAATACAATTGCGAAAAAGAGAATAAAAATACTCAATGACACATTGAAATAAGCCCAATTTGAGAAATTTCCAAAAGAATCAATACTTCATGATACGGAAAAGAGAAGGAAACTCATGGACGACGATTCAAGGGTTAAGGAAAAAGAGGCCGATACAGGAATTAGCTCGGAAACACTGAGCGAAAAGGTAACAGTAGATGTATTTATATGTATTTTAGTCCTAATACAACGACTATTACCATATACATCATTTTTCTATTCTTTGTATTTATATATATTCAATAGTTCCAACACTGATAAATACTTATTACAGTGATTTTCACTGTTTGTTTTTAGATGTATTTAGATATATTTGGATATATTTAGATGACTTTCATTGTTGTACTTATGAATGTGTTATGTATTTCAAATACATGTATTCATCTGTATTTTACTGATAAATAATTATTACTGTGACTTTCACTATTTATTTTTATATTTACTTAGATGTATTTAGATGTATTTAGATATATTTGGATGTATTTAGATGACTTTCACTGTTGTACTAATGAATGTGTTATGTATTTTAAATACATGTATTCATCTGTATTTTACTGATAAATAGTTATTATAGTGACTTTCACTGTTTGTTTTTATATTTACTTAAATGTATTTAGATGTATTTAGATATATTCGGATGTATTTACATGACTTTTACTGTTGTACTCATGAATATATTTTGTATTCCAAATACATGTATTCATTTGTATTTTACTGATAAATAGTTATTACAGTGACTTTCACTGTTTGTTTTTAGATGTATTTA
>AWOL01S0002599.1:0-26205 GCA_000715115.1 Nicotiana otophora | reverse complement strand
ATTTACAGAAATTCTTTCTAAAACATATAAGTATCATATGGTTTCAACAAAGTATGCAACTTTACAGTTTCTACGGGGCGGACCAAGTAACAAAACTCCAACAGTGCACGCCCACACGCCCGTCACCTAGCATGTGCATCACTTCAAAATAGTAGAATGATACGAAATCCGGGGTTTTATATCCTCAGAACTAGATTTACAATCGTTACTTACCTCAAACCGCGAAATTCTTATTCTGCAATGTCCTTTCCTCGTGAATTGGTCTCCAAACCCCTCGAATCTGGTCGTAAATAATTCTCTTTAGTCAATAAAATTCATTGGAATTAATCCCATAAGAAAATAATGATTTTCCATAAAAAATCGAAAATTAGCTCAAACATGGCCCGTGGGGCCTACATCTCGAAACTCGACAAAAGCTACAAAATCCGGAAACCCATTCAACCACGAGTCTAACCATACCAATCTTACAAAACTCCGACCCCAACTCGACCCTCAAATCTTCGATTTAAACCAAGAGGGTTTTCAAATTTTCCCAACTCAATTCACCAATTAAATGATAAAAACAACCATGGATTCGGATAATTTAACCAATATTGAGTTAAGAACACTTACCCCGTTGTTTCCTCTGAAAATCACCCAAACTCGCCTCACTTTCGAGCTCCAAATCACCAAAAAACTGAAAATGGGACGAAGTCCCATTTTCAGAACTTAAACTCACTGCCCAGACTTTTCTTCTTCGCGAACGCGGTCAATGCCTCACGTTCGTGAAGCACAAAATAATTCCCGTCCAAATTCCTCCTTCGCGAACACGACATCACCCTCACGTTCGCGAAGCTCCAAATGCCTCTGCCTCAATGCCTTCTACGCGAACGCATTCGAGCCATTGCGAATGCGTTCGAGCCATCGCGAACGCAATGCTTCTTTCCCCTTCACTACGCGAACGCGACACCCCCTACGCGTACGCGTAGACCAATTGCCTGGGGTCTTTGGCTGCTTCCTCTCTTCTTCACGAACGCGTAACACCTCTCGCATTCGCAATGCACACCCAGTCCACCCTTCGCGAATGCGAAGATCAAATATTTCTAGACTCTCAGGTCCTGCGAGGCTCCACTCGCGAACGCAATGAAGGAAACCAGATGGTGCATCAGAAACATTTCAGCAGAGTTCCAAGTCCAAAATCCAACCCGTTAACCATCCGAAACTCACCCGAGCCCCTCGGGACCTCAACCAAATATACCAACAAGTCCTAAAATATCATACGGACTTAGTCGAACCCTCAAATCACCTCAAACAACAATAAAACCATGAATTACACCCCAATTCAAGCCTAATGAACTTTGAAATTTCTAATTTTTACAAACAACTCCAGAACCTATCAAATCACGTCCGATTGACCTCAAATTGTTCACACAAATCCTAAATGATATAACAGAGGTATTCAAATTTTCAGAATCGGATTTTGACCCCGATATCAAAAAGTCAACCCCTCGGTTAAACTTCTCAAAAATTAAACTTTCGGCATTTCAAGTCTAATTCCTCTACGGACCTCCAAATAATATTTCGGACACGCTCCTAAGCCCAGAATCATCATACGGATCTATTGGAATCATCAAAATTCAAATCCGAGGTCGTTTACACATAGGTCCATATCCGGTCCACTTTTCTAACTCAATTTTTCAATTATGAGACTAAGTGTCTCATTTCACTCCCAGTTCCTCCCGGACCCGAACCAACTAATCCGATATAACATAATATAGCTGAATAACACAAAAAAGAAGTAGAAATGGGGAAAACGGGGCTATAATACGCGAAACGACCGGCCGGGTCGTTACATCCTCCCCTTCTTAAACATATNCACCCTTTTGGGTCAATTTGGTCAAGGGCGATGCAATAGATGAAAATCCCTCCACAAAGCGATGGTAGTAACCCGCCAAACCAAGAAAGCTCATAATCTCCATAGATGAGGACAGTCTGGGCCAACTCTGCACCGCCTCTATCTTCTTCGGATCCACCTGAATACCCTCACTGGACACCACGTTCCCCAAGAATGCTACTAAACTGAGCCAAAACTCGCATTTGGAGAACTTTTCATAAAGCTTCTCCTCCCTCAATCTCTGTAATACAATCTTCAAATGCTGAGCATGCTCCTCCTAGCTACGAGAGTACTCCAAGATGTCATCAATGAATACAACAACGAATGAGTCAAAATAGGGCTGANTCTAGAAACATACCTGGAGTCTCGAATAGGCATGGATATCTGTTCCGCATCTCCTGCTCGGTCTGCCAGGTGGCATCCTCCACAGGCTGACCTCTCCATTGCACCTTCACTGAAGCTATCTCCTTTGACCTCAACCTTCGAACCTGCCGATCCAAAATAGCCACCGGCTCCACATTATATGTCATATCACCCTCCAACTGAACCATGCTGAAATANTCCAAGATGTCATCAATGAATACAACAACGAATGAGTCAAAATAGGGCTGAAATACACTATTCATCAAATGCATGAATGCTGCTGGGGCATTGGTCAGCCCAAAAGACATCACCAAGAACTCATAATGGCCATATCGGGTCCTGAAAGCTGTTTTAGGAATATCTGAATCCTGAATCTTTAGCTGGTGATAACCGAACCTCAAATCAATCTTGGAAAACACCCTCACTCCCTGAAGCTGTTCGAATAAATCATCAATGCGAGGAAAAGGATATTTATTCTTGACTGTGACCTTGTTCAACTGCTTTTAATCAATACACATTCTCATGGAACCATCCTTCTTCTTCTTCACAAATAGAACCGGTGCACCCTAAGATGACACACTAGGCCGAATAAACCCCTTATCAAGGAGTTCCTGAAGCTATTCTTTCAATTTCTTCAACTACGCCAGTTCCATACGATACGGTGGAATAGAAATAGGCTGAGTGCCCGGCACCAAATCAATACTAAAGTCAATATCCCTGTCAGGCGGCATTACCGACAGGTCTGTAGGAAACACATCCGTAAAATCACGTACCACCGGAACAGAATCGATGACAGGAGTCTCTGCACTAACATCCCTCACAAAAGCCAAATAAGATAGGCAACCCTTCTCAACCATGCGCTGAGCCTTTAAATATGAAATCACCCTACTTGGTACATAATCTACAGAACCGCTCCACTCAACCCTCGGAATTCCCAGCATAGCCAACGTCACTGTCTTAGCGTGACAATCTAGAACAACATGATATGGAGATAACCAATCTATACCCAATATCATATCAAAGTCAACCATACTAAGTAACAATAGATCCACTCGGGTCTCCAAACCCCCAATAGTCACCACACATGACCGATATACGCGGTCCACCATAATAGTATCGCCTACAGGAGTAGATACATGTACAGATGAAACTAAAGACTCATGGGGTATATCCAAAAAACGGGCGAAATACGAGGAAACATATGAATACATGGAACTAGGGTCAAATAATGCTGAGGCATCTCTGTGGAAAACTGAGACAATACTTGTAATCATAGCATCTGAAGCAATAGCATCTGGTATGGCAGGGAGAGCATAGAAACGGTGCTGACCACCCCCTGATCTACCTCCCCCTCTAGGGAGACCCCTAGCTGACTGACCTCCACCGTCATGTGGTGAGGTAGCTGGTGCTGTAGTCAGAGGCTGACTTATCTGCTGAGATAGACCTCCATGATGACGAGGACACTGCCTCCACATATGCCCAAGATCCCCACACTCAAAATAACTCCCTGGTGCTAGCGGTGGAAACTGAAGGGAACCCCTAGCACCGGGATGATTGGTAGAAGAACCTGGCATAGAAGAGCCCTGAATAGGTGGATCACGGGACGAACTATGAACTTGAAGGGCACTAAGTAATGGGTGTCCCTGATGAGAACCGTGAAAACCATGGCAAGATGATGCACCCCAATGAAATGGCCGAGTTGACTAAGACTGCCTGAAATGACGACCTCTACCGTGCTGAAACTGACCCCCAAAAGGAGCACCACTGAATCCACCCTGACCACGAGGCCTTTTTGCCTCCCTCTCAACCCTCTCCTGACCTCAAACCATCTTAATCTGCCGAGCAATGTCGACAACCTCATCAAAGGTAGCACCCGAAACCCTCTCCTTGGTCAT
Organism: Nicotiana otophora; assembly: GCA_000715115.1. Lineage (NCBI taxonomy): Eukaryota > Viridiplantae > Streptophyta > Magnoliopsida > Solanales > Solanaceae > Nicotiana > Nicotiana otophora. Next base: position 22,074 of record AWOL01S0002599.1, on the reverse strand, counting down.
GAGCAACTGTAGCTGATAAGTGAGGCCATCAATAAACCTCATGATCCTCTCTCTGTCCGTGGGAACCAACCAGATAGTATGATGGGCCAACTCGGAGAACCGCATCTCATATGGCGTCACAGACATATCACCCTGGCGGAGCCGCTCAAACTGTCTACGCAGCTCCTCTATGCAAGATCAAGGCACAAACTTCTCCAAAAAGACCACGGAGAACTACTGCTAAGTAAGGGGTGCTGCGCCAACAGGCCTACACCTCTCGTACGTCTCCCACCATTTGAGTGCAACCCCAGAAAACTGAAAGGTAGTGAATGAGACCCCACAAGTCTCCAAAATACCAGTAGTACAGAGTATCCTCTGACACCTGTCCAAAAAGTCCTGAGCATCCTCTCTCTCTGTGCCACTGAAAGGTGGTGGCTGGAGTCTCCCAAACCTCTCCAACCTACACTAATCATCCTCAGGCATAGCAGGAACCACATAATCCTAAGCAACAACAACAGGCTGGGCTGGTGGTGCCTTTGGTGTCTGAAGTCCCTGAATAACCTGCTCGGGTATGCTAGCAACAGGAGTCTGAGTGCCTCCCATGGCCTGAGAAGTGGTTGCGGCCGTCGAAATAGAGACCGCCTGAGCAAAGCCAGTACACGCTATCAGAATCTGAGCTAGGGCCTCCTGAAGGCCTGGAATCACAATAGGCGCAGGTGGTGCCTGAGCTGGTGTATCAACAACTGGAACCTAGTCCTGATCTGGGATAACCGGTGGATCTGCAGGTACTGCCCCAACTATTGTATGGGCTGCACCTCTGCCCCTACCACGGCCTCGGCCTCTCGCGGCCCTGGCTGGTGGTACTGGTGGCTGGCCCTCTTAACCGGTAGTACGAGTCCTCACCATCTGTGAGAGAATGAAACAACAAATGTTTAGTTACTAGAATAAACAAATTCGCACGACAAGAATTCAATAATGTGAAGTTTCCAAAAGGTTCTGTAGCCTTTCAAAGATAAGTACAGACGTTTCCGTACCGATCCGCAAGACTCTACTAAACCCGCTCATGACTCGTGAGACCTATGTAACCTAGGCTCTGATACCAATCTGTCACGACCCAAAACTAACCCCTGTCATGATGGCGCCTATCGTGGAACTAGGCAAGCCGACTCATTTCCAAAACAAACCGATATTTTTATTTTAAAGATAATTCCAAGTTTATTTAATATAAAACCTCCATTTAAAGAGTTCAAATCAAGAAAAAACAGAAGTGCGAAAAAGAAAAGCCCAATATCGGGGTGTCACTAGTCATGAGCATCTACTACAATCTGTCTAACAATATCAAGGCCAACTCAGCCTTGGAAAATAGCTAAATACAATTAGAGGAAGATAAGAGGGAGAAGAGCAGGGGCTGCGATCGTCAAATAGCTACCTTGCTATCTCCAAGAAAATCTACAACCAAAACACTCAATAATCGCTACCGTGTCCAGCTACACCTGAATCTGCACACAAGGTGTAGGGAGTAACGTGAGTACGCCAACTCAGTAAGTAACAACAATAAATAAAGACTGAGCAGTAGTGACGAGCAATAAAGCATATACATTCATATCATGAAATCTCAGTAAAGTACAACATGCTTTAAAAATCAGTGTTTGAATCAAATCATCTCGTTTAAACCCGGTTCCAGTAAAAATCATTTAAAGATATGTTTCCAACAGTTTTTCAAACAAAGGCTCAATTCAAAGGTGAGCAAAAATGCGGAGATCATAAATAGCCCCTCGGGCAAAACTCACAGCCACTCGTGCCACTCGGGCATACCTCGCAATCACTCTTGCCACTCGGGTATACCTCACAATCACTCATGCCTCCCAGTCACTCAGCACTCGGCACTTAGCACTCGGCACTCGCACTCCGTAGGAACCTGCGCTCACTGAGGGTGTGTACGGACTCCGGAGGGGCTCTTTCATCCCAAGCACAATAATCTGCACGGACAACTGACGTGCTATAATAATAAAGTATGTTGCAGGCTAGCCGCCCCGATCCACACTCATCCTCACAAATCAGGCCCTCGGCCTCACTCATTCATAAATATGCTGCAGGCGGGCAGCCCCGATCCACACGCATCCTCACAAATCAGGCCCTCATCCTCACTCAGTCATAAACCTCTCAAGCCACTCGGGCATTTCAGTAAAACATGGAATTCGTCCCAAAACATTTATATGCATCAAAATAGAGTCATAAAACTGAGTTATGCGATAAACAAGTATAAACATGACTGAGTATAGATTTTCAATGGAAAACAGTGAGAGGATGGTAAGAAATAGCCCCTAAGGGTCCAAACAGCTTTGGCGCAAGGCCCAAACATGGCATTCAACCCAATTTACAGAAATACTTTCTAAAACATGTAAGTATCATATGGTTTCAACAAAGTATGCAACTTTACAGTTGCCACGGGGCGGACCAAATCACAAAACCCTAACAGTGCACGCCCACACGCCCGTCATGTAGCATGTGCGTCACTTCAAAATAGTAGAATGATATAAAATCCGGGGTTTCATACCTTCAGGACTAGATTTACAATCGTTACTTACCTCAAACCGTGAAATTCTTATTCTGCAATGTCCTTTCCTCGTGAATTGGTCTCCAAATGCCTCTAATCTAGTCATAAATATTTCGTTTCAGTCAATAAAATTCATTCGAATTAATCTCATAAGAAAATAATGATTTTCCATAAAAATTCAAAAATTAGCTCAAAAATAGCCCGTGGGGCCCATATTTTGGAACTCAACAAAAGTTACAAAATCCGGAAACCCATTCAACCACGAGTCTAACCATACAAAGTTTACAAAACTCTGACCCAAACTCGACCCTCAAATCTTCGCTTTAAACCAAGAGGGTTTTTCAAATTTTCCCAACTCAATTTACCAATTAAATGATAAAAATAATCATGGATTCGGGTAATTTAACCAATATTGAGTTAATAACACTTGCCCCGTTGTTTCCTCTGAAAATCATCCAAAATCGTCTCACTTCTGAGCTCTAAATCACCAAAAAAACTGAAAATGGGACGAAGTTCCATTTTCAGAACTTACACTCACTGCCCAGACTTTTCTTCTTCGCGAAGCACAAAATAATTCCCGTCCAAATTCCTCCTTCGCGAACGCGACATCTCCCTTGCATTCGCGAAGAACAAAAAGCCTCTGCCTCAATGCCTTCTACGCGAACGCGTTCGAACCATCGCGAACGCGATGCTTCTTTCCTCCTCACTACGCGAACGCGACACCCCCTACACGAACGCGTAGACCAATTGCCTGGGGTCTTTGACTGCTTCCTCTCTTCTTCGCGAACGCGTAACACCTCTCGCGTTCACGATGTACACCCAGGCCACCCTTCGCGAACGCGAAGAGAAAATATTGCCAGCCTCTCAGGTCCTCTTCGCGAACGAGAGGCTCCACTCGCAAACGCGATGAAGGAAACCAGATGGTGCATCAAACAAATTCCAGCGGAGTTCCAAGTCCAAAATCCAACCCGTTAACCATCCGAAACTCACCTTAGCCCCTAGGGACCTCAACCAAATATACCAACAAGTCCTAAAACATCATACGGACTTAGTCGAACCCTCAAATCACCTCAGACAACACTAAAACCATGAATTACACCCCAATTCAAGCCTAATGGACTTTGAAATTTCTAATTTCTACAAACAACTCCGGAACCTATCAAATCTCGTCCGATTGACCTTAAATTTTGCACACTGTCCTAAATGACATAACAGAGGTATTCCAATTTTCAGAATCGGATTCTGACCCCGATATCAAAAAGTCAACCCCTCGGTCAAACTTCTCAAAAATTAAACTTTCAGCATTTCAAGCCTAATTCTTCTACGGACCTCCAAATAATATTATGGACATGCTCCTAAGCCCAAAATCACCATACGGAGCTATTGGAATCATAAAAATTCATATCCGAGGTCGTTTACATATAGGTCCATATCCGGTCTAATTTTTTAACTTAATTTTTCAATTATGAGACTAAGTGTCTCATTTTTCTCCGAGTTCCTTCTGGACCCGAACCAACTAACCCGATATAATATAATATAGCTGAATAACAAAAAAGAAGTAGAAATAGGGAAAACAGGGCTATATTCTCGAAACAACCGACCGGGTCGTTACAGGGCATCAGAGAGAGGCAGTATGATGATTCTCACTTACTTGTCCTTAAGGACACGGTGTGGCACGGTGATGCCAAACAGGTTGCTATAGGGGAAGATGGGGTTCTGCGAATGCAGGGTCGTATTTGTGTGCCTAATGTGGATGGGCTTTATGAATTAATTATTGAAAAAGCACACAGTTTCGGGTATTCTATTCATCCAGGTACCGCCAAAATGTATCAAGATTTGCGGAAACATTATTGGTGGAGGATAATGAAAAAGGATATAGTTGCACATGTAGCTCGGTGTCTAAATTGTCAGCAAGTTAAGTACGAGCATCACAGACCTGGTAGTTTGCTTCAGAAGTTAGAAATTCCTGAGTGGAAGTGGGAGCGTATCATTATAGATTTTGTTGTTGGGCTCCCACTGGACTCAGAAAATTTGACGTAGTTTGGGTCATTGTGGACAGGTTGACCAAGTCAGCCCATTTCATTCCATTGGCAGCTACCTATTCTTTAGAGAGGTTAGCTGAAATTTACATTCGTGAGATTGTCCACCTTTACGGTGTGCCCATGTCTATTATTTCAGATCGAGGTACGTAGTTTACCTCACATTTCTGGAGGTCTGTACAACGTGAGTTAGGCACGCGAGTGGAGTTGAGTACAACATTTCATCCACAGACAGACAGACAGTCAGAATGCACTATTCAGATATTGGAAGATATGCTTCGCGCTTGTGTTATAGACTTTGGAGGTTCTTGGGATAATTTCTTACCACTTGCGAAGTTTGCTTATAATAATAGCTACCGGTCGAGCATTCAGATGGCTCCATATGAGGCATTAGACAGAAGGCGATGCCGATCGTCATTTGGTTAGTTTGAGACGGGAGAGGCTCGGTTGTTGGGTACCGATTTGGTACAGGATGCCTTGGATAAGGTCAAGATTATTCAGGATCGACTTCGCACAGCTCGGTCTAGGCAAAAAAGTTATGCAGACCGTAAAGTGCGTGATATTGCATTCATGGTTGGAGAACGAATATTGCTCCGGGTTTCACCTATGAAAGGTGTAATGAGGTTCAGAAAGAAGGTCAAGTTGAGCCCTAGGTATATCGGACCCTTTGAAATTCTTGAAAGGGTGGGTGAAGTAGCCTACAGGCTTGCATTACCACCTTGTTTATCAGCGGTTCATCCGGTGTTCCATGTGTCTATGCTCTGAAAATGTCATGGTGATCCGTCCTATGTGTTAGATTTCAGCTCAGTCCAATTGGACAAAGATTTGACTTACGAGGAGGAGTCGGTGGCTATTCTAGCCCGGCAGGTCTAACAGTGAAGGTCAAAGAGTTATCCTTCAGTTCGGGTGCAATGAAGAGGTCAGCCGGTAGAGGCATCTACCTGGGAGTCCTAGTCGGACATGCAAAGTAAATATCCACACTTATTCACCAGCTCAGGTACTTTTGTTTTCTAACTCCATTCGAGGACGGACGGTTGTTTTAGAGGTGGAGAATGTGATGACCCAGAATGTCATTTTTATATTTAATAAGTAATTCTGTGTTCTACGACCTCAAAAAGCACCATTTATCATTCTTCGACTTGCGTGCACAGTCCGTACAATTTTTGGAAAAGTTTTTATGTGCAAAATGGATTAATGTGAAATAGAGCTTTAAAACTCAACTAAGTTGACTTTGGTCAACATTTTGAGAAAATGGACTCGGATTAGTACTTTGACAATTCCGGTAGGTTCGCATCGTGATTTGGGACTTAGGCGTATGCCCGTAATCGAATTTCGAGGTCCTTATCCCGAGATATGGAATTTTGATAAAAAATTAAAAGCTTGAAAGCTTAATGATTTCTAAGAAATTACTGATGTTGGATTTAATGACCTCGGGTTTGTATTTTTGTTACGGAGCCTAGTATAGGTCCACTATAATATTTATGACTTGTCTGCCGAATTTGGTAAGAATCAGAGTTGATTTTACGTGATTCGGACGTCCGATTGTAGAAATATAAATTTTAAAGTTTTCTTGAAAACTTCCTTTGATTTGGTGTCCGATTCGTAGTTCTAGGTGTAATTTTGGCGATTTGATCATGCGAGCAAGTTCGTATGATATATTAGGACTTGTGTGCATGTTCGGTTTAGAGCCCCGAGGGGTCAGGTGAGTTTCGGATAGGCTGCGGGATGTTTTGGACTTTGCAAATCTGGTATTTTGCTACAGCAGGTGTTCTGGCATGTCCTTCTTCGCGTTCGCGAAGGTACTCTCGCGAAAGCGAAGAGTAAACTAGGCAGATGAAGTTTTCTTCTTCGAGAACGCGAAGGCTTGGTCGCGAACGCGAAACGATGAGGGCATTACCCTTCGCGAATGCGACCAGCTCCTCGCGAACGCGTATTGTTAGTCACACCTGAGGAAGGGTTGATTATTCCTTCATCGCGAACGCAAGCAATGCCTCGCGAACGCGAATGCCGGGGGGGGAGGCCTTCGCGAACGCGAAGGAGGACTCGTGAACGCGAAAGACACGTGCTATTACTCATCGCGAATGCGACAGGCCCTTCGCAAACGCGAAGAAGGCCTGACCCCTGTGACTTAAAACAGAACCAAAACGGGATTTTTCCCATTTTTCACAAACCCTTAATTATAACTCGGCTTAGGGGCGATTTCAAAGGTGTTTTTCACGATTTCGAACTGGGTAAGTGTTCTTTATCATATAGTGATTGTATTTCATAAATCCAAGCCTATATTCATTATTTATTTCGGATTTAGATGGAAGAAATTAGAAATTTTGTAAAACTTTCCAAAAACAAAAAATTAAGATTTGAAGGTCCATTTCATATCGGAATTGGACAAATTTTGTATGGTTGAACTCGTATCGGAATGGGTGTTCGTATTTTGCAAGTTTTTTCGAGATTTGAGATGTGGGTCCCACTACCGAATATTTTAATAAATTTCAGATTGTTATCCGAACAATTTGTAGATTCATATGGAATTAATTCCTATGATTAGTATTGAATATATCAAATTGTTTGTGAACAGATTTGAAGGTTTCGGAGGCAAAAATTAAAAGAAAAAGATGTGGTTGAGTAATTGATTGGAATTTGCAAAGCGAGGTAAGTGCCGTGGTTAACCTTGACTTGAGGGAATAGAACCCTTAAATTATTTGTTCTGTGAATTGCATGTGAACGACGTATAGGCGAGGTGACGAGTGTTTATACGTCGTCAAATTAATTGTTTGCCTGCTTACTTGAAAAATGATAAATTATTTTAAATCTTAAATTAATTATTATAATAACTGTTGCTCTCCTATTCTTTGTCAAATATTAATCCTTGAATTCCTGCATTAATTGTTACATGATATTTGAATTATGTGTTTTAATTGTTATTTGACATTTAGCATATTAAATATTAAACTGCCTATTTTCTCCCTGATTTCTATAATAATTTGCTATTTGTCATTGTTTGTTTCGTAATTAAATCATAATTGTTGTATGCTTGTTGTCTTATAATTTTATATTAATTGTTGTATTTATTGGAAAAATTTCTTCTAGAAGAATTAGTTGAAATGGATATATTGGAGGATCGGGTTGGACGCCGCAACTGACTTACTAAAAAGTCAATATTGGAGGATCGGGTTGCTCGCCGCAACATACTTATTAAAAAGTCAATATTGGAGGATCGGGTTACACGCCGCAACAGAATTATTAAAAGTCAATATTGGAGGATCGGGTTGTACGCTGCAACAGACTTAATAAAAAGTCCATATTGGAGGATCGGGTTGCACGCCGCAATAGACTTATTAAAAGTCAATATTGGGGGATCGGATTGCACGCCGCAACAGACTTATTTAAAAGTCTATATATATACTTGATTGAAATAAATATATGACAGACTTGATAAAAAGGAATATATATTGGGAGAGCGGGGTTGCACACTGCAACAGAATTTGTTGAAATGATAATGGATTATGACTGCTGAGTTGGCTTCAATTATTATAAATGAGTCACCCATTTTATTTCTATTATTTGTTGTTGTCATTAATATTGCGTACAGGTTAATGTAAGTGAACCGCCTTAACCTCGTCACTACTTCGTCGAGGTTAGGCTCAGCACTTACCAGTACATGGGGTCGGTTGTACTGATACTATACTCTGCACTTCTTGTGCAGATTTTGGAGTTGATCCCAGCGGCATACCATAGACTTGCTCAGATTTCAGCTATTCGGAGGAGACTTGAGGTATAACTGCATGGCGTTCGCAGTTCTGAAGTCCCCGTCTATTTTACTTTAGCTGTGTGTTTATTTCCAGACAACTTATTATTATTCAGACCTTTATTTGTATTATTCTAGAAGCTCGTGCACTTGTGACACCAATTCTGGGATGGTATTTAGACACCATTATTTTTATAGGTTATTTCACTGTATTTCAAACATTGCTTCCGCATTTGTTTCTTTGATTATTAATAATTTAAAGATTATTTAAAAATTGGTTAATATTATTCTAACGTTGGCTTGCCTAGCAAGTGAAATGTTAGGCGCCATCACGGTCCGAAGGTGGGAAGTTCGGGTTGTGACAGCGGTGTATAACAATTATTTTCTTGTAAAGTCATATCAGATAAAGCAGAACTTGCAGTTCTGTTGCTCATTTATCGTTCAAATTGTACTATTGTAAAAATCCAGATAAAAGTATTCCATTGCTTTGAGGTTTATATTCTTCCTACAACTTTAGTTCTTCATATGTTTTGTAAGGAAACACACTATTTTGCATGATGGTATTGGTGGAACATCTTATAGCCACCACTATTAGTGATCAAAAAGGGCTTTTTCGAATTACCATCATTGAGAGATATTTTCACCTTTTGTATCATAAAATTAGATCAAGTGTTTCATCTTACGGAATGAACTTGCAGTTCTGTTGCTTATTATTGTTCTATTGTATAAACCCAAATCAACGTATTCGATTGCTTTGAGGTTTATATTCTTCCTATAACTTCAATTCTTCATATTTTATTTTTAAGGAAACAATCTATTTTGCATGCGGTGTATAATATTTTTTTTTCTTGTTAAGTCATAAAAGAGGAAGCAGAACATTCTGTACTTTCTTCTTACATAGATGTTCTGTTATCATTTGGGCAAACGACAAAGATGCTCTTCCTAAGGATGTGCTTAACATGTCCTCTCCGGTAGCAAAAATATTGGAGGAACATCTTATAGCCGCTACTATTCGTAACCATTAAGGGCTTTTTATAATTACCATTATTGAGAGATATATTTTCACCTTTTGTATAATAAAATTAGATCAGCTGATTCATCTTACAGAATGAACTTGCAGTTATGTTGCTCATTTATCGTTCAAATTGTTCTATTGTAAAAACCCAAATCAAAGTATTCCATTTCTTTGAGGTTTTTATTCTTCATGTAACTTCAATTCTTCATATTTTTTGTAAGGAAACACACTATTTTGTATGCGGTGTATGATACTTTCTTCTTATTTAGATGTTCTGTAATCATTTGGGCAGATGACAAAGATTCTTTTCCTAAGGATGTACTTAATATGTCCCCTCCAATAGCAAAAATATCGGAGGAACATCTTATAGTGTAACGACCCGACCGGTCGTTTCGAGAGTTATAGCCCCGTTTTCCCTATTTCTACTTTATTTTGTGTTATTCAGCTATATTATATTATATTATATTATATCGGGTTAGTTGGTTCGGGACCGGAGTGGTTTCAGAGTGAATTGAGATACTTACTCTCTTAAGTAGAAACTTAAGTTGGAAAAGTCAACTGAATGTTGACCTATGTGTAAACGATATCGGATTTGAATTCTAATGCTTCTGTTAGCTTCGTTAAGTGATTTTGGACATAGGAGTGCATCCGTAATGTGATTTGGAGGTCCGTGGTAGAATTAGACTTGAATTGGCAAAATTGGAAATTTGGCGATTTCGGTCGGCAGTGAAAAATTTGATATCGGGGTCGGAAGAGAATTCCGGAAGTTGGAGTAGGTTCGTATCGGCATTTGTGATGTGTGTGCAAAATTTGAGTTTATTCGGATGTGGTTTGGTTGTTTTCGGACTCGGTTGCTGAATTGGGTAATTTAGAAGTTTTTAGGCTTGAATCCGAGGGTAATTTGATGATTTGATGTTGTTTTGAGTGATTCGAAGGTTCGACTAAGTTGGTATGTTGATATATTACTTGTTGGAATTTTTGGTTGAGGTCCCTAGGGCCTCAGGGTGATTCCGGGTGGTTAATGGATTTGTCAAAGTTGGAAAATGCAGCTGGAGCTGCTGCTACTGCTATTTTCGCACCTGCGGAAGAAAGCCTCACAGGTGCGAGGCCGCTGGTGCGCATGGGGAGTGCGCAGGTGCGGGAAATACTGGGCTAGGCAAGATGCGCAGGTGCGAGTTGGAGGTCGCATCTGCGAGCCCGCAGGTGCGAAACCCGTGGCGCAGATGCGCAGAAGGGAAATGATGGGCAGGCTTCGCAGAAGCGGAAGAAACGCGTAGGTGCGCCTTCGCAGGTGCGATGGGTTGGCCGTGCGTGTAAGTGAGTTACGCAGGTGCGGCTCCTTGGACCGCAGGTGCGAGAAAATGGCCGCAGATGCGAGGAGCCTGGGCAGAGGGTACATATTGCACACTTCGCGAATTTTGGTGCATTCTTCACCATTTCTATTCGGTGTTTGGAGCTTTTGGGACAGATTTGAAGAGGGAATCAAGGGGATTTTGTTGAGGTAAGTTACGTGATCCCTAATACTTGTATATATATGGTGATTTTCCGCTGTTTAATCATTGTAATTAGTGAAAATGAGGGGTTAGGGCTTGGAATTTTTGGAGAGTTATTTAAGGATTTGAAGAACCAAACGATATTGGATTTTGATGAATTTAGTATGGTTAGACTCTGAGTGAATGAGCTTTCTAGTTTGTAATTTTTTTTGAATTTCAGGACGTGGGCCGGGTTTGAGCCAATTTCGGGTTTTAGTCTAATTTTGTAGCTTTTCTTGTGGAATGCATTCTTTTAGCGCATATTGATGGTATTGTATTGATTGTGAATAGATTCGAAGCATTTGAAGGCCGAGTCCAGAGGCAAGAGCATTGCGAGGTAGAGATTTGACCGGTTTGAGGTAAGTGACGATTGTAAATCTAGTCCTGAGGATACAAAACTCCGGATTTTGTATCATTCTACTATTTTCAGTGCCGCACATGCTAGGTGACGGGCGTGTGGGCGTGCACTGTTGGGGATTGTGACTTGGTCCGTCCAGTAGCAACTGTAAAGTTGCATATTTTGTTGAAACCATATGATACTTATAATATTTAGAAAGAGTTTCTATAAATTGGGTTGAATGTTATGTTCGGGCCTTGCGCCAGTGCTGTTTGGACCCTTAAGGGATTTTTCTTACCATCCTCTCATTGTTTTCGATTGAAAATCCATACTCAGTCATGTTTATACTTGTTTACCGCGTAGCTCAGTTTTATGACTCTATTTTGATGCATATAAACGTTTTGGGCCGAATGCCCTGTTTTACTGAAATGCCCGAGTGGCTTGAGAGGTTTATGACTGAGTGAGGCCGAGGGCCTGATTTGTGAGGATGAGTGTGGATCGAAGCTGCCCGCCTGCAACATACTTTATTATTATAGCACGTGAGTTCTCCGTGCAGCACGTGAGTTGTCCGTGCAGATTATAGTGCTTGGGCTGAAAGAGCCCCTTTGGAGTCTGTACACACCCCCAGTGAGCGCAAGTACCTACTGAGTGCGAGTACCAAGTGCTGAGTGAGTGGGAGGCGTGAGTGATTGTGAGGTATGCCCGAGTGGCAAGAGTGATTGTGAGTATGCCCGAGTGGCACGAGTGACTGTGAGGTTTGCCCGAGGGGCTGTATATGAGTGATGATTTGCCCGATGGGTTGTTTATGATTTCACCATTATGCTCACCTTTGCAGTTTTCCTCTGTTTGAAAACTGTCGAAAAATGTCTTTAAATGATTTTTAATGGAACTGGGTTTAAACGAGATGTTTTGATTCAAATCCTGATTTTAAAAGCATGTGGTATTTTACTGAGTTTTCCTGATATGAATGTTGTATGCTTTATTGCTCATCACTACTGCTCAGTCTTTATTTATTGTTGTTACTTACTGAGTTGGCGTACTCACGTTACTCCCTGCACCTTGTGTGCAGAGTCAGGTGTAGCTGGACACGGTGGCGGTTATTGATTGTTCTGGTTGCAGATTTTCTTGGAGATAACAAGGCAGCTGTTTGGCAATCGCAACCCCTGCTCTTCTCCCTCTTATCTTCCTCTAGTTGTATTTAACTATTTTCCAGGCAGAGCTAGCCTTGATATTGTTAGACAGATTATAGTAGATGCTCATGACTAGTGACACCCCGATGTCGGGCTTTTCCTTCCACACTTTTATTTTGATTTGAACTCATTTACGAAGGTTTTTATGTTAAATAACATCGAAATTATCTTTGAAATGAAAACATCGGTTTGTTTTGGAAATGAGTCGGCTTGCCTAGTTCCACGATAGGCGCCATCACAACAGGGGTTAGTTTGGGTCGTGGCACATAGCCACCACTATTCGTAATCAAAAAAAGACATTTTAGAATTACCATCATTGAGAGATATATTTTCACATTTCGTAATAAAAAAGGCTTTTTTAGAATTACCATTATTGAGAGAGATATTTTCACTTTTGTATCATAAAATTAGGTCAAGTGCTTCATCTTACGGAATGAACTTGCAGTTCTGTTGCTCATTTATCATTCAGATTGTTCTATTGTAAAAGCCCAAATCAAAGTATTCCATTGCTTTGAGGTTTATATTCTTCCTATAACTTGAATTCTTCATATATTTTGTAAGGAAACACACTATTTTGTACGCAGTGTATAACATTTGTTTCCTTGTTAAGTCATATAAGATGAAGCAGAACATTTTGTACTTTCTTCTTGTTTAGATGTTCTATTATCATTTGGGCAGATGACAAAGATGATTTTCCTAAGGATGTGCTTAACATATCCCCTCCGATAGCAAAAATATAGGAGAACATCTTATAGCCACCACTATTCGTGATCAAAAAGGGCTTTTTCGAATTACCATCATTGAGAGATATGTTCACCTTTTGTATCATAAAATTAGATCAAGTGCTTCATCTTACGGAATGAACTTGCAGTTCTGTTGCTCATTTATCGTTCAAATTGCTCAATTGTAAAAACCAAAATCAAAGTATTCGATTGCTTTGAGATTTATATTCTTCCTATAACTTCAATTCTTCATATTTTATTTTTAAGGAAACAATCTATTTTGCATGCGGTGTATAATATTTTTTTTTTCTTGTTAAGTGTCACGACCCAAAATCCCAACCTGTCGTGATGGCACCTATCTCGATACTAGGCAAGCCGATAATCTCAATAAACCCNGGTGCAATTCATGCTGGGCTTCACTTTGCTTTGTTGGAACTTCAGTATGTGATACCAATGCTTTAGCATTCATGGACTCCTGATAGAGTAGGGCAGAACTAAACAATGTAGCTAGCAAAGTAATGTATGAATTGATAAGAAATGTTATGGATGATTATGTTAGTGACTGAGCACAAGTGTCACGACCCAAAATCCCAACCTGTCGTGATGGCACCTATCTCGATACTAGGCAAGCCGATAATCTCAATAAACCAAAACTTCTCTTTAAGGTTGAAAATATAATATTTAAATACAATACAAACACTCCCCAAAACCTGGTGTCACTGAGTACATGAGCATCTAATATGAATACAAGTTTGGAAAATATAGTCTATAATAGTGTGAGACCAAATATAGTGAACAAAGAGATAGAGAAGGAGAGACAAGGTCTGCGAAACACGGGAGCTACCTCAAAATCTCCTGAAAATCAACCGCGCGAAAGGATCAACACCCCCTATGTCCGGGAACACCTGGATCTGTACACGAAGTGCAGGGTGTAGTATGAGTACAACCAACTCAGCAAGTAACAATAATAAATAAGGAACTGAAGATAGTAACGAGCTACACAGTTATGATTCATTTCTAGTAATCCAAACAAAGAATAGACATGCTATCAAATCTGGCAATTTAATGTCAAATCAATTTTTATACAGTTTATGTTCATGTAATCCGTATATCAACAATCTTTCATAAATTTCACAACAATGACATATAGCAACTAAGTGCAACAACAAATGAAAATCAAGTACAACCTCTCAGGACAACAATGACACACTGAGCTCCCAACCCTCATCACTCCCTGGGCTCTCAGCCCTCATCACTCACTGGGCTCCCAGCCCTCATTATTCATTCAATGGGTACCCGCGCTCACTGGGGGTGTACAGACTCTGGAGGGGCTCCTACAACCCAAGCGCTATAATCTGCACGGACAACTAACGTGCTGTACGGACAACTCACGTGCCAAAATATAAATATCTGGATCCGCACGGCCAACTCACGTGCCACAATATAAATATCTGGATCCGCACGGCCAACTCACGTGCTATAGTATAATATAAGGATCCGCATGGACAATTCACGTACTATAGTATAATATAAGGATCTGCATGGCCAACTCACGTGCTATAGTATAATATAAGGATCTGCATGGCCAACTCACGTGCTATAGTATCAATATCTCACAATCAGGCCCTCGACCTCACTCACTCATAAATCTCTCCAGTCTCTCGGGCTCTCAATAATCATGAAATCAGACCAAACAACAATGATATGATATATAATTAATAATAACAGAGACTAAGATAAAATGTGCAAGTAAAAACTGAGACTGAGTACATATAGCATTTAGCAGGAAATTCAACAAGTACGCTACCTCTGTGGGTCCCAACAGTACTATCACAAAGCCTAAGCATGATTTCTAACATGATTTATAGTCAAATTTTGTCAACACATAGAGAGCATATAGCTAACAATAAATTATTCCATTTTATAGTTTCCATGGACGGACCAAGTCACCATCCCCTCGGTGCACGCCTACACGCCCGTCACCTAGCATGTGCGTCACCTCCAAAATAATCACATGATACCAAAATCTAGAGTTTAATACCCTCAGGACCAGATTTAAAACTGTTACTTACTTCAAGCCGTGAAATTCTTATTCTGCAATGCCCTTTCCTCGTGAATTGGTCTCCAAACGCCTCGAATCTGGTCATAAATAGTTCATTTCAGTCAATAAAATTCATTGGAATTAATTCCATAAGAAAATAATAATTTTCCATAAAAATCCAAAAATTAGCTCCAAAATCGCCTGTGGGGCCCACGCCTCGAAACTCGACAAAAAGTTATAAAATTCGGAAACCCATTCAACCACGACTCTAACCATACCAATTTTACCAAAATCCGACCCCAACTCGACCTTAAATATTCAATTTAAACCAAGAGGGTTTTCAAATTTTCCCAACTCAATTCACCAATTAAATGATAAACAAAACCATGGATTCGGGTAATTTAACCAATATTGAGTTAAGAATACTTATCCCGTTATTTCCTCTGAAAATCACTCAAAATCACCTCAAATCCGAGCTCCAAATCATCAAAAATTGAAAAATTGCTGAACCTAAACTCACAGCCCAGGCTTTTCTTCTTCGCGAACGCGGTCAGTGCCTCGCGTTCGCGAAGCACAAAATGCCTCTGCCTCAATGCCTTCTACGCGAACGCGTTCAACCCATCGCGAATGTGATTCTTTGTTCCCCCTCACTATGCAAACGCATAGACCAATTGCCTAGGGTCCTCAACTACTTCCTCTCTTCTTCGCGAACGCGTAACACCTCTCGCATTCGCGATGCACAGCCAGTCCACCCTTCGAGAATGCGTGCTTCTCTTCGCGAACGCAAAGAGCAAATATTGCCAGCCTCTCAGTCCCTCTTCGTGAACGAGAGGCTTCGCTCGCGAACGCGATGAAGGAAACCAAATGGTGCATCAGTAAAATTCCAGTAGAGTTCCAAGTCCAAAATCCAACCCGTTAACCATCCGAAACTCATCCGAGCCCTTTGGGACCTCAACCAAATATATCAACAAGTCCTAAAACATCATACGAACTTAGTCGAACCCTCAAATCACCTCAAACAATGCTAAAACCATGAATTACACCCCAATTCAAGGTTAATGAACTTTAAAATTTCTAATTTCTACAAACGACTCCGGAACCTATCAAATCACGCCCGATTGACGTCACATTTTGCACACAAGTCATAAATGACATAACAGAGGTATTCCAATTTTTAGAATTGGATTCCGACCCGATATCAAAAAGTCAATCCCCTGGTCAAACTTCTCAAAAATAAACTTTCGGCATTTCAAGCCTAATTCCTTTACGAACTTCCAAATAATATTCGGACACGCTTTTAAGCCCAAAATCACCATACGAAGCTATTGGAATCATCACACATAAGTCCATATCAGGGGCACATTTCTTACTTAAATTTTCAATTATGAGACTAAGTGTCTTATTTCACTCCGAGTTCCTTCCGGACCCGAACCAATTAACCCGATAAATCATAAATCAATTGCAAGACATAAATTGAGCAGTAAATGGGGGAACGGGGTTATAATATTCAAAATGACCGGCCGGGTCGTTATATTCTCCCCCTCTAAAACAAACGTTCGTCCTCGAACGAGTTTAGAATAATACCCGGAGTCTCAAATAGGTGTGGATATTTGTTCCGCATCTCCTGCTCAGTCTTCCAAGTAGCTTCTCTGGCTGGCTGGCCTCTCCATTGCACCTTCACTGATGCTATGTTATTTGACCTCAACTTTCGAACCCGCCGGTCTAAAATAGCCACTGGCTCCACATCATAAGTCAAATTACCGTCTAGCAATGTGAGACGGATCCCCGACATACTTTCGGAGCATGGATACATAGAACACTAGGTGAACACCTGATAGACTATGTGGCAAAGCAAGTTCATAAGCCACCTCCCCAATTTTCTTAAGTATCTCAAAAGGCCCAATATACCGAGGGCTCAACTTGCCTTTTTTCTCGAACCTCAACACACCCTTCATGGGTGAAATCTTGAGCAGAACCTTCTCCCCAACCATGTGAACAACATCACGAACCTTCATGTCGGCATAACTCTTCTGTCTAGACTGTGCCATGCGAAGCCGTTCCTGAATCACTTTGAACTTCTCTAAAGTATCCTGAACCAAGTCAGTACCCAATAGCTTAACCTCACCCATCTCAAACCAACCCATCGGAGACCGACATCGACTCCCATATAAAGCTTCATACGGAGCCATCTGAATGCTTGACTGGTAGCTATTATTATAAGAAAACTCTACGAGTGGAAGAAATTGATCCCAATAACCCCCAAAATCAATGACGTCAGCACGTAGCATATCCTCTAATATCTGAATAGTGCGCTCGGACTGTCCGTCCGTCTGAGGGTGAAATGTTGTACTCAACTGAACCTGTGTGCCCAATTCTCACTGCACTGCCCTCCAAAACTGTGAGGTAAAATGCTGTACTCAATGATGCGTACGCCGTCATCACTAATATTCACATCCCTAGCATCACCTCTCCGAACCCTATCCTGAAGAACGCGCAAGTGGGGGTCATCATACGGACGCTCCCTGATACGGTCATAAACAGAAGACCTGGAGACCACACAAGCCAATACCCGACTAGGTTCCGAAATATCCAATCTGACAAGCTGGCCCGCTAAGGCCTGAAAATCTAATGCCAAAGGTCTCTTTGCTGCTGGAAGATATGCTAAACTCCCCAAACTTCCTGCCCAGTGACTCAAAGCATCGGCCACCACATTGGCCTTCCCCAAATGGTACAAAATAGGGATATCATAGTCCTTAAGAAACTCCAACCATATCCGCTGACGCAAATTAAGATTCTTCTGCTTTAACAAATACTGCAGACTCTGGTGATCAGTATAGATCTCACAATGAACCATATACAAATAATGACGCCAAATCTTCAAGGCGTGAACAATGGCTGCTAACTTAAGATCATGGACATAATAGTTCTTTTTATGGGTCTTCAACTGGCGGGAGGCATAGGCAATCACCCTACCCTCCTGCATCAAAACACAAATAATTCCTATCCTCGAGGCATCACAATACACGGTGTAAGAACCTGAAGCTGATGGCAGAACTAACACTAGAGTTGTGGTCAAAGCAATCTTGAACTTCTGAAAGCTCTCCTCACACTCATCCGACCACCTGAATGGAGCACCCTTTTGGGTCAATTTGGTCAAGGGCGATGCAATAGATGAAAATACCTCCACAAAGCAACGATAATAACCCGCCAAACCAAGAAAGCTCCTAATCTCCGTGGTTGAGGACGGTCTGGGTCAACTCTGCACCGCCTCTATCTTCTTCAGATCCACCTAAATACCCTCACTGGACACCACGTGCCCCAAGAATGCTACTGCACTGAGCCAAAACTCACATTTGGAGAACTTTGCATAAAGATTCTCCTCCCTCAATCTCTGTAATACAATCTTCAAATGTTGAGCGTGCTCCTCCTAGCTACGAGAGTACACCCGAATGTCATCAATGAATACAACAACAAATGAGTCAAAATAGGGCTGGAATACACTGTTCATCAAATGCATGAACGCTGCTGGGGCATTGGTCAGCCTAAAAGACATCATCAAGAACTCATAATGGCCATATCGGGCCCTGAAAACTATCTTAAGAATATCTGAATCCCAAATCTTTAACTGGTGATAACCAGACCTCAAATAAATATTGGAGAACACCCTCGCTCCCTGAAGCTGGTCGAATAAATCATCAATACGAGGCAAAGGATACTTGTTCTTGACTGTGACCTTGTTCAACTGCTTGTAATCAATACACATTCTCATGGAACCATCTTTCTTTTTCACAAATAGAACCTATGCACCCCAAGGTGACACACTAGGCCGAATAAACCCCTTATCAAGGAGTTCTTTAAGTTGTTCTTTCAATTCCTTCAACTCTGTTGGTGCCATACGATACGGTGGAATTGAAATGGTCTGAGTGCCCGGCACCAAATAAATACCAAAGTCAATATCCCTGTCAGGCGGCATGCCTGGCAGGTTTGTAGGAAACACATACGGAAAATCGCATACCACTGGAACAGAATCAATGACAGGAGTCTCTGCACTAACATCCCTCACAAATTCCAAATAAGATAAGCAACCCTTCTCAACCATGTGCTGACCCTTCAAATATAAAATCACCCTATTTGGTACATAATCTACGGAACCGATCCACTCAACCCTCGGAATTCCCAGCATAGTCAATGTCACTGTCTTAGCGTGACAATCTAGAATAGCATGACATGGAGATAACCAATCCATACCTAATATCACGTCAAAGTCGACCATACCTCAAAGAAAGGTCCACTTGGGTCTCCAGACCCCCAATAGTCACCACACATGACCGATATACGCGGTCCACAATAATAGTATCACCCACAGGAGTAGATACATGAACAGAAGAAACTAGAGACTCACGGGGCATATCCATAAAATGGGCCAAATACCAGGAAACATATGAATACGTGGAACCAGGGTCAAATAATATTGAGGCATCTCTCTGACAAACTGAGACAATACCTGTAATCACAGCATCTGAAGCAAAAGCATATGGTCTGGCAGGGAGGGCATAGAAACGGGTCTGTCCACCCCCTGATCTGTCTCCCCCTCTAGGGCGACCCCTAGCTGACTGACCTCCACCCCGAGCTAACTGGGCAGGTGGTGAGGTAACTGGTGCTGTAGTCGGAGGCTGACTCCTCTACTGAGATAGACCTCCATGACAACGAGGACACTTCCTCCACACATGCCCAAGCTCCCCACACTCAAAACAACTCCCTGGTGCTGGCGACGGAAACTGAAGGGAACCCTTAGCACCGGGGTAATTGGTAGAAGAACCTAGCATGGAAGAGACCTGAACAGGTGGAGCACAGGACAGACTCTGAGCTGGAAGGGCACTAAGTGATGAGTGGCCCTAATGAGAACTGTGAGAACCATGGCCAGATGATGCACCCCAATGAAGTGGCCTAGCTGACTGAGCCTGTCTTAAATGATGACCTCTATCGTGTTGGAACTGACCCCCAAAAGGAGAACCACAGAATCAATCATGACCACGAGGCCTCTTGTCCTCCCTCTCAACCCTCTCCTGACCGCGAACCATCTCAATCTATCGACCAATGCCGACAACCTCATCAAAGGTAGCACCCGAAACCCGCTCCCTGGTCATGAGCAACTGAAGCTGATAAGTGAGGCCATCAATAAACCTCACGATCCTCTCTCTGTCCGGGGAAACCAACCAGATAGCATGACGGGCCAATTTATAGAATCGTATCTCATACTGTGTCACTGACATATCACCCTGGCGGAGCCTCTCAAACTGTCTGCGCAGCTCTTCTCTGTGGGATCGAGGCACGAACTTCTCCAAAAAGACCACTGAGAACTGCTGCTAAGTAAGGGGTGTTGCGCCAATAGGCCTAAGCCTCTCGTAAGTCTCCCACCATCTGAGTGCAGCCCCAGAAAATTAAAAGGTAGTGAATGAGACCCCACAAGTCTCCAGAATACTAGCAGTACAGAGTATCCTCTGATACCTGTCCATAAAGTCCTGAGCATCCTCCTTCTCTGTGCCACTGAAAGGTGGTGGCTGGAGTCTCCCAAACCTCTCCAACCTACGCTGATCATCCTCGGGCATAGCAGGAACCACATAATCCTAAGCAACAGCAACCGGCTAGGCTGGTGGTGCCTCTGGTGTCTGAAGTCCCTGAATAACCTGCTCGGGTGTACGAACGACGGGAGTCTGAGTGCCTCCTCTGGCCTGAGAAGTGGCTGCGGCCGTCGAAATAGAGACCGCCTGATCAAGGCCGGTACACGCTGTCAAAATCTGAGCTAGGGCCTCCTGAAGGCCTGGAATCACAATAGGCACAAGTGGTTCCCGAGCTGGTGCATCAACAACTGTAACCTGGTCCTGATCTAGGACAACAGGTGGATCTGCAGGTACTGCCCCAGCTACTGTACGGGCTGAACCTCTGCCCCTACCACGACCTCTACCGCAGCCCTAGCTGGTGCTACTGGTGGCTGACCTTCCTGATCGGTAGCACGAGTCCTCACCATCTGTGAGAGAATGAAACAACAGATGTTTAGTTAATAGAATCAACAGATTCGCACGATAAGAGTTCAATAATGTGGAGTTTCCTAATGGTTCTACACCTTCTCGAAGATAAGTACAGACATCTCCGTACCGATCCGCAAGACTCTACTAAGCCCGCTCATGACTCGTGAGACCTATGTAACCTAGGTTCTGATACCAATCTGTCACGACCCAAACTAACCCTTGTCGTGATGGAGCCTATCGTGGAACTAGGCAAGCCGACTCATTTCCAAAATAAACCGATATTTTCATTTCAAAGATAATTCCAATGTTATTTAACATAAAAACCTTTGTAAAGGAGTTCCAATCAAAATAAAAGTGCGGAAGAAAAAGCCCGACATCGGGGTGTCACTAGTCATGAGCATCTACTACAAACTGCCTAACAATATCAAGGCTAAGTTAGCCTGGAAAATAACTAAATACAACTAGAGGAAGATAAGTGGGAGAATAGTAGGGGCGACGATCGCCAAACAACTACCTTGCTATCTCCAAGAAAAATCTGCAACCAAAACAATCAATAACCGCTACCGTGTCCAGCTACACCAGAATCTGCACACAAGGTGCGGGGAGTAACGTGAGTACGCCAACTCAGTAAGTAACAACAATAAATAAAGTCTGAGCAATAGTGACGAGCAATAAAGCATATACCATTCATATCGGGAAATCTCAGTAAAATATCACATGTTTTTTTAAAACAGATTAGGGTTTGAATCAAAATATCTCGTTTAACCCAGTTCCAGTAAAAATCATTTAAAGATATTTTTTAACAGTTTTGAAACAGAGGAAAAATGCAAAGGTGATCAAAAATGATGAAATCATAAACAGCCCCTCGGGCAAAACATCACTCATATA
>AWOL01S0002597.1:0-16296 GCA_000715115.1 Nicotiana otophora | reverse complement strand
ACAACAGAGATGGTTAGAGTTGCTGAAAGACTATGATATTACCATATTTTATCAACTGGGAAGGCTAATATGTTGGCCGATGCATTGTGTATGAAGGATAAGAGCATTGGCAGTTTGGCATATTTACGTGTATCAGAGAGGCCACTAGCCATGGATATTCAGCATTTGGCCAATTAGTTTGCGAGATTGGATATTTAGGAGCCTAGCCGAGTATTTGCTTGTGTTGTGGCACAATCACCATTGTCAGAGCATATCAAGGCTTGCCAGCTTGATGACCCTTACTTGATGGTGTTAAGGGACACGGTGCAGCAGGGTGGTTCTAAGGAGGTTAAGATTGGTAATGATGGTGTTATATGGCTTCAAGGTTGGATTTTCGTTCCACAATTTGATGGGTTCAGAGATTTGATCCTTGAGGAGGCTCACATCGCGCGCTATTACATTCACCTAAGAGTCACTAAGATGTGTCGGGACTTGAAATATCACTATTGGTGGTGGAGAATGAAGAAAGATGTCGTTGCTTATGTCTCTCAGTGTTTGAATTGTCAAGAGGTGAAATATGAGCACCACAAATCGGGAGGGTTGACTAAGCGATTAGAGATACCGGACTGCTAGTGGTAGCAAATTACTATGGATTTTGGGGTAGGCTTGCCATAGACCATGAAGAAGTACGCAACAGTATGGGTTATTGTGGCCAAATTGACCAATTTTGCACACCTCTTTCCGGTTATGACTACCTACTTTTCAGAGCAGATGGCTCGAATTTGGTGTGACAACGTCTATTATCTCCAATCGAGGCACATATTTCACACCACACTTCTAGAGAGCTGTGTAGTGTGAGTTAGGCATACAGATCAAGTTGAGCACGACATTTTATCCACAGAAGAACGGGCAGTCCAAGAGCACTATTCAGATCTTGGAGGACATGCTACGTGCATGTGTTATTGATTTCATGGGTTCATGTGATCGGTTGTACCGCTCGCAGAGTTTGCCCACAATAACAGCTATCAGGCGAGCACCTAGATGGCTCTTTATGAGGCCATATATGAGAGGTAGTGGCATTCTCCGATTGGATGGTTTGAGCTTAAGGAGGCTAGGTTGTTAGACACTAATTTCTTTTCAGATGCTTTGGAGAAGATGAAGATGAGTTAGGATTGGCTTCGCACGGCGCAGTCCAAGCAAAAGAGTTATGCTGATCAAAGGGCTTGTGATGTATCATTCATGGTGGGTGAGAGGGATTTACTCAGAGTTTCACCCATGAAGGGTGTGATGAGGTTCGGAAAGAAGGGAAAGTTGAGCCCTCGATGTATGAGTCTTTTGAGATCCTTGAGAGAGCAGGTGAGGTGGCCTACAGACTTGAACTTCTACCCAACTTATCAGCAGTTCACTCGGTGTTACATGTCTCCATGCCACGGAAGTAATATGGTGATCCATCATATTTATTAGATTTCAGTTCAGTCAAAATGGACAAGGATTTGACTTATGTTGAGGAGTCGGTGGCTATCCTGGACAGAAAGAATTTGAGGTTAAAGAACATTGCTTAAGTGAAAGTACAATGGAGTTGTCAACCGATCGAGGAGGTGACTTGGGCGACTGAGCATGACATGTAGAGTCATTATCATCAGCTTTATGACACTTCAGGTATGTCTCTATGCATGTTTGAAGACAAATGTTTGTTTTAAGAGTGGGAGAATGCAGCGACCCAACCGGTCGTTTCATGTAATTGAGCCTTGTTTCCCCTTTTGAGTAGTTCTTGTATGGTTGGACTCATTATCGAATTTGTGTTCGGATTTTGTAAGTTTGGTTGGGTTCCGAGATGCAAGCGCGAGGTTGACCTTTTTAGTTGACTTTGTGTTTCTTTTTTAAAGATTGCAACTTTATTGTTCGGAATAGCTTCCTATAGTCTGAATTTATGGTAGGAAGTTTTTCCGGCTTGATTCGAGCCGTTCAGAGTTAGATAATCGTGGAAAAGGCTAACTAGTGTGTTGAGTTAGCATATTCTTAGGTAAGTGTCTTGCCTAAATTTGTGTGGGGGAATTACCCCATAGGATTGGTGTTTTTTGTGTTAATTGTGCTATTGGAAGCCGTGTACGCAAGGTGACAAGTGAGTACACCTGCTAAATGTGGTATTGACCGGTTTTAGCTATGTAGATTCCTTTCATGCCTTTAATTGAGTTACCATAATATGTTATATTCATCATATTTAGTTTATATTCACATGCTTTAATTGTCATTGTTAATAATTGTCTTTACATGTTTATTTTAAGATATTGTCCTCTCTATTACTTATTCATTATTTATCCAATAAGTCCCATACTTGAAGTTGCTATTTCTTGGAATATCTTATTGTTGAATTTTGTATTGAGTTATAAATGCCATAATTCACATTGAGGTAAAGTTATAAATTGTTGAAATATCATTCTTGTGGAGTTATTCACTTTCGGTTTCCATTCTTGAGACTCTTGTGCATAATGTGGTTTAGCCATGTGCTATTTATTGTTGACTTCTTTGGCAATTTGTGATATTGGGCACTTGAGGTGTGATTTGTTATATATTGTGATATTGATACGCATGTGGTGGTATAAGGATTGGGGTCAAAACGCATGTGGTGAGATGTGGTGGGCTTGATATGCTTGTTGCTAGTATACTTGAAGCCACGTGGTGTGATAAGGTGGGCTAAAATGCGGGAAGCTATTTAAAAAAAAATGATTTTCAAAACTAAATGAAAGGCTCCCGCGGTGGTATAAAGAATGATTGTGATTTGTTTTGTGATATGAGACTATGAGGCAGTATCTCGGTAGTGATGCTTGCTAATACCTTTCTATTATATTTCATTTTCCCTTTTTATAGATAATGTTGTATTGGGATGTTCGGTGTACTCTTGTAGAGCTTGGGACTTGGTATCACCGGATTTTGGTAGTTTTGTTCTGTTGAGTTGCAGAGTTCTTTAATTTTAGTTATTGAGTTATTTGAAAGTTTTTATTATTTTCTCAGTTAAATTCTGCATGAATGTTAGTCTTACCTACTCTTAGAGACTAAGTGCTATCACAACATCCTAAGGAGGGAAATTGGGTCAGTGACAAATTGGTATCATAGCCCTAGGTACATATGTTTAAGGAGTCACGAGAAAGTTTAGTAGAATCTCACGGATCATAATAGACACTTTTGTACTTATCTTTGAGAGGCTTTGGAACTATTAGGAAACTTCACTTCTTTGATCCCTAATCGTGAGAATTTGTTGACTTTAGATTTTTAAATATATGTCTTTCTATTTTCTCACAGATGGTGAGGACATGCACCGCTGGATCCGATGATCAGATACACGCACCACTTGCTAGAGCCGTGAGAGACCGGGGCTTGGGAGAGGCCAAGGAGGGCCATGTAGTTCAGCTAGAGCAGCTGCCTGAGCAGCGACAGAGGAGCCACCGGTAGCTCCAATTGGGAGGTAGGAATTTGCTGCGCTTGTTTCTACCTCTGCACTTCAGGAGACTCTCACCCAGTTCCTAAGCATATTTGGAAATCTAGCTCAGGCGGGGTTGATTCCACTTGCAACGGCAACATCTCATGCTAGGGTATGAGCGCAGACTCCCGTGGCCCTTACCCCAGAGTAGTAATTCCATGATGAGCAGGTCCCAGAGGTTATACCAGTGCTGCCGGTTTTGCTAGTTCAACCCGAGGTTAGGGCACTAGCATCTAAGAAGGAGCATCTCAGACTCGAGTAGTAGAAGAAGTACCATCCTCCTACTATCAGTGGCCTAGCTACAGAGGACGCACAAGGCTTTCTGGAGAAGTGCCATTATATTCTCCATACCATGGTTATAGTTGAGACGAGCAGGGTTACTTTCACTACTTTCCAGCTATCGAGACCAGCATAATAGTGGTGACGGGATTGGAATGAGGGTAGCCCAATCGAGGCAGCTTCACTCACATGGGCTCAACTTTTATAGATGTTATTGAGAGAGTTTGTTCTCTGCAGCCTTTGGGATGCATGGCGCGAGCAGTTTGAGCAGTTGCGCCGGGTTGCTATGATCGTATCAAAGTATGCTTTCAAGTTCAGTGAGTTGTCCAGATATGCACCTGCCTTGGTTTACACAATTAGAGATCAAGTCTGTCGATTCATCAATGGGATCAACTATGGTATTAGATTGAGCATGGCTCGAGAGTTGGAGACTGATACTCCATTACAGTTGGTGCTAGATATCACATTGAGATTGGAGGGTTTGATAGGCCGGGAGACAGAGGATAGGGAGGCCAAGAGGCCTCGAGATTCTGGTAGATATAGTGGTGTCCGTGCCCTAGTTGTAGCCCATCGTGGTAGAAGCTATGTGAGCCGTCAAGTTTATTCAACATTTCCAGCTTCAAGTGGTATTTCGGCTACTCTTAGGTGTTAGGTTGCCCATTATGCACCGTCACTGTCTAGTTCAACTCCAGCACGAGGTATTTTCATCCCTCGCAACTCCTTTAACTAGACTGACCCAATAGGGTGCTCCTTCAAGATGGTCCGATGAGTGTGTTGTGAACTTTCATAAGCTTTATACTGCATTGATCAAAGCCCCAATGGTGGTGTAGCCTACAGGTTCAGCATCGTACATCGTGTATTGGCCTTCACGCATTGTTCATGCAAGACGGTCAAGTGATTGCCTACTCGTTCAGGCAGCTGAAGGTTCAAGATATGAATTACCATGTGCATGATTTAGATTTGGCATCCATTGTTCACACACTGAATATTTAGAGGCACTATCTATACGATGTTCTATGTGAGGTATATACCGAGCATCGGAGTCTCCAATAGTTGTTCAAGTAGAAAAACCTTAATTTACGACAACAGAGATGGTTAGAGTTGCTGAAAGACTATGCTATTACCATATTTTATCAACTGGGAAGGCTAATATGTTGTACGATGCATTGAGTAGGAAGGATAAGCGCCTGGGCAGTTTGGCATATTTAGGTGTATTAGAGGGGCCACTAGCCATGGATATTCAGGATTTGGCCAATTAGTTTGCGAGATTGGATGTTTAGGAGCCTTGCTGAGTTTTTGCTTATGTTGTGGCACAATCACTATTGTCAGAGCATATCAAGGCTCGCCAGCTTGATGACCCTTACTTGATGGTGTTTAGGGACACGGTGCAGTAGGGTGGTTCTAAGGAGGTTAAGATTGGTAATGATGGTGTTATATAGCTTCAAGATTGGATTTTTGTTCCAACATTTGATGGGTTGAGAGATTTGATCCTTGAGGAGGCTCACATCTCGCGCTATTCCATTCACCCAAGAGTCACCAAGATGTGTCGGGACTTGAAATAGCACTATTGGTTGTGGAGAATGAAGAAAGATATTGTTGCTTATGTCTCTCAGTGTTTGAATTGTCAAGAGGTGAAGTATGAGCATCACAAATCGGGAGGGTTAACGAAGCGATTAGAGATACCGGACTGCAAGTGATTTGTTTTGTGATATGAGACTATGAGGCAGTATCTCGGTAGTGATGCTTGCTAATACCTCTCTATTATATTTCATTTTCCCTTTTTATAGATAATGTTGTATTGGGATGTTCGGTGTACTCTTGTAGAGCCTGGGACTTGGTATCACCGGATTTTTGTAGTTTTGTTCTGTTGAGTTGCAGAGTTCTTTAATTTTAGGTATTGAGTTATTTGAAAGTTTTTATCATTTTCTCAGTTAACTTCTGCATGAATGTTAGTCTTACCTACTCTTAGAGACTAGATGCTATCACAACATCCTAAGGAGGGAAATTGGCTCGGTGACAAATTGGTATCATAGCCCTAGGTACATATGTTTAAGGAGTCACAAGAAGGTTTAGTAGAATCTCACGGATCGTAACAGAGACTTTTGTACTTATCTTTGAGAGGCTATGGAACTATTAGGAAACTTCACTTCTTTGATCCCTAATCGTGAGAATTTGTTGACTTCAGATTTTTAAATCTATGTCTTTCTATTCTCTCACAGATGGTGAGGACATGCACTGCTAGATCCGATGATCAGATACACTCGCCACCTGCTAGAGATGGGGGAGACCGGGGCCTGGGAGAGGCCAAGGAGGGTCATGTAGTGCAGCTAGAGCAGCTGCCCGAGCTGCGACAGATGAGCCACTGGTAGCTCCAATTGGGAGGTAGGCATTTGCTGTGCTTGTTTCTACCTCTGCACTTCAGGAGACTCTCGCCCAGTTCTTAAGCATATTTGGAAATCTAGCTCAGGCGGGGTTGATTCCACTTGCAATGGCAACATCTCATGCTGGGGTAAGAGCGCATACTCTCGTGGCCCATACCCCAGAGTAGTGATTCCATGATGAGCAGGTCCCATAGGTTATACAAGTGCTGCCGGTTCTGCTAGTTCAACCCGAGGTTAGGAAAGTTGCATCTAAGAAGGACCATCTCAGACTCGAGTAGTACAAAAAGTACCATCCTCCTACTGTCAGTGGCCTAGCTACAGAGGAGGCACAAGTCTTTCTGGAGAAGCGCCATTATATTCCCCATACCATGGGTATAGTAGAGACAAGCGGGGCTACTTTCACTACTTTCCAGCTATCAGGACCAGCATAATAGTGGTGACGGGATTGGGATGAGGGTAGCCCAACCGAGGTAGCTTCACTCACATGGGCTCAGCTTTTATAGATGTTATTGAGAGAAATTGTTCCCCGTAGCCTTTGGGATGCATGGCGCGAGCAGTTTGAGCAATTGCACCAGGTTGCTATGATCGTATCAAAGTATGCTCTCAAGTTCAGTGAGTTGTCCAGATATGCACCTGCCTTGGTTTACACAATTAGAGATCAAGTCTGTCGATTTACAAATGGGATCAACTATGGTATTAGATTGAGCATGGCTCGAGAGTTTGAGACTGATACTCCATACAAGTTGGTGGTAGATATCACATGGAGATTGGAGGGTTTGCTGGGCCGGGAGACAAAGGACAGGGAGGCCAAGAGGCCTCGAGATTCTGGTAGATATAGTGCTGTTCGTGCCCTAGTTGCGATTCGTCGTGGTAGAAGCTATGTGAGCCGTCAAGTTTATTCAGCATTTCCAGCTTCTAGTGGTATTCCAGCTACTCTCAGGTCTCAAGTTGCCCATTATGCACCACCACTATCTAGTTCAACTCCAGCACAAGGTGCTTTATAGCGGTTAGTCCAGCTGACCAGGCACGAGCCAGTTTCAGCAGTTACGTCCTCCGAGAGCTTGTCTTGAGTGTGGTGATACTCGTCATATGGTGAGGGACTTCCCCAGACTCAATATGGGTGCACCTCCACATACTACTCAAGCTCTATTTATTCCACAAGGTCCCCATACTTCTCAGGCCATGGTTACCGCACCAGTTGCCACTCCACCTGCTCAGGTAGCTAGGGGTAGAGGTCAGGTGGGTAGGGTCACCCATTAAGGGGATGTCAGGACAGATGTTATGCTTTCCCGAGTAGGACAAAGGTGGTTGCATCAGACTCAGTTATCAAAGGTATTGTTCTGATTGTCATAGAGATTCATCAGTCTTATTTGACCTAGGCTCCACTTATCCATATGCATCATCTTACATTGCTCTATATTTGTGTATATCACATGATTCTTTGAGTTTTCCTATCCATTTGTCCATGCCTGTGGGAGATTCCATTGTTGTTGACTGTATGTATCAGTCGTTTTTAGTTGTTCTGGGCATGTTTGAGACCAGAGTTGATCTATTGTTGCTCCGTATGGTAGACTTTGATGTTAGTTTAGGCATGGACTAGTTGTTGCCCTATCATGTTATTCTTGATTGTCATGCCAATACTGTGACATTAGCTATGCCATGTGTGTTGTGGTTGGAGTGGAGGGGTACTTTGAATTATGTGCCTAATAGTGTAGTGTCTTTCCTTAAGGTACAACGGATGGTGGGTAAGGGGTGTGATGCATATATAGCCTTTGAGAGAGATGTCAATGTTGATACTCCTACTGTTGAGTCAGTTCCGGTAGTGAGAGACTATCCAGATGTAGTTCCGGCAGATCTTTCGGCCATGCCTGTAAGGCCCCATAAAATTTCGCAAAGGAATTTAAAGTTTCTATCACGACACAAACCAATGGGCCGTGACTGGCACCCAGTGCCTTACTCAACCGAGTACCAACGTAATAGATACTCAAAGCATAAGTAAATGAACCAGAAAGGCTGTCATGAGATACCTAGAATAAAGCATGAGCGAATAATTGACATAGGATGACCCAACATGATATACCGACTTATACATATGACGTACGGGCCTATAAGGCCGGCACAATCCTTTATATACTCAAAACATATGCCGACAAGGCCATACAAGTATCCATATACATGATATCTATCTACAAGCCTCAAAGATTAGATAAATACCATAAAGGTCGGGACAGGGTCCTGCCATACCAATTAATACATGTCCAAATCATACTGACCAAATAAGAAACTCCAGAGCAAATGGAGCACACCAACACCTTTTGCTGAGCTGATAGACTACTTGGAGGACTCACAACCTATCTATCGGAACCTGCAGCATGAAACACAGCATCCCCAGGTAAATGGGACATCAGTACAAATAAAGTACCGAGTATGTAAGGTAGGAAAAGCCGTATACAATAGACATGAAAGAAACACAGAGTAAAGGACTTAACCTGTAAGTCTGAATAGCTCTGTAAATCATAAAACACTTATAATGTCATACATATGTATATAAATATCATACCATGCATAGGTATATGCGTACATAACATCATCAAGCTTCTCAGGGCATCCCATCATATCATCTCGCCCACTATAGGCAAAATCATCAACGTATACCAACGGATCAGGTGGTGCTACGTATATAACGCCATAACCTTTCCCCATATCCCATATACATATAATATACGCATATATAATGCCATCTAGCCATGGGTCAATGTACAAGTATAAATGAATGAAATGCATAATAAATAAGTTAATAAGATTTTCTGGAATGTCATAAGATCAATATGCCTTCGGATAAACTTTATCAACTACGTATTTTTCTGAGACCTATGAATAGAAGATATAATAATAAGACACATGGGAATTCAAGAACATAGGCACCCCTAGTGCTTCTATGAATGGAGACATTTAGAAAAGTTGTGCATTTTCTCATTTCTTTTCTATTATATGGATCATACCAAAAGGAAAGAAGGGATAGCCTTAACATACCAGAGCCGATTCTCTTGACAATCCCTCTAACACACGTCTATCGTGACAAAACATGTAGCGGTGAGATCGAAGTAGGGGAAAATCCATATGATATTCTTGAGAAGGGTTGTATCGTACTCCCTTAGAATCGCAATCGCACACTGCTATAGTATTATGCAGTTTCATACAAACTCTTGTTTGAGATTTCACACGTTGCTTAGAAACTTAAGCATCTCACTTAACAATGTAGGGAAAATCTCTTATAATTGTGGGTTCATAAGAACTTTTGGTAAGCAATAAACTTTTCCCTTTAATGATATATGTAGGTGTCTTAATCATAGGTGTGGGAACCACTTTATGGATTACTTTTGCCCAAAAATCCCCTAAATATGACACTTAATTACCTAAACCAAGATTCACCATTTGGCTTAATTAAGAATGTCACTTGGCAACGTTGGGAGGCCCTTTAGGCTTATCCACAATTTCCTAATGTTCTTGTTAATCTCCCACTAAACCAATAATTAACCAATTACCCACATAATTAAGAGTTATCTCAAATTATGTAAACTACTAATCACCTTTAACACACATTATATACCTTATTATCATGGTCATGTGGTATAGTACTAGTCCATAGATACGGGGTATTATAGCTTGGACAGTATTTTATCTCAAAATATCAAACTTCTACTGAACTCATTTTCTTCGATTCGCTTAGCCTCTCACCTTCATGAATTTACTTATCACTTGTTTGAAATAGCATAATACTTATAACCGCAAAATAATTTTGTCCTTGACCAGATGTCAATTATCTTACGACAAATCAAACGTACAATACTACGGGGTGTAACATCATCGTAATACTGCAGAGTGTAACATCGACATAATACTGTGAGGTGTAATAGTTTCGTGATGCCTAAGTAGGCTTATGTGTTTGAGGATTGAACAATGCACGGGTTAGTAAAGGAAAAAATTAGGCAGAAATGTGCATTTCTGCGGCCCACTATGCGACCGCAGAATAGGTATGCGGACCGCATATCAATTATGCGATCGCATAAGCAATCGCAGATCCTGTTCTGGATCTTCATTTTTGGGTTTTTATAACCCGACCCTACTTCGTTAAATAGACGTAATGGACCATTTTTGGGCTAAAATCTGAGAATTGTAGAGTGAGAGAGCACCCCAGAGTGAGAAAGTGTTTCTCAATAATTGTTCTTCAATTCTTGCTCAAATCTCGGAAGATTAAGAAGGAAAACCCAGAAGGTCTTCATCCTATAGGTAAGATTCTACACCCTAACCCTTTATCTCGAATTTTATCTAGAATTGGGTAATTAGTAAGATAATATTTGGGCATGTGAGTTGTTTTTTTACATGCATGTGTTAACAAGGGGTGTAGGAAGATTGTTGAACTAAAAATGATAAAGAATGGGTTGTGGAATGATGGAATCCTCCATAAAAGGACCTTGAAACCTTAATGCACACCTAGTGTTTGATAAAATGCTCAAATGAGCTAGAACCATGATCATCTTCCTAATTTTGGTTCCACTTGTTATATTTCTAAAATATATTGAAGTTGGTAATAATTCCAGAACATTTTAGAGTTTAAGGAATCTCAAGTGAGGTATGTTCTTAGAATTGAATCCCACAATATTCATGTAATTTATGTAAGACCTGAGTGGTTCATTATAAATTGAGTGTTCCGAGTAAGTTTGTGATGAAAGATATATATTCAATAAGTATCCCAACTGCTATTATCATGTCAAGTTATAATTTGAGAATGGGTTCAAGTATGGGTTGTGCATTAATAATGCTTCGACTTCAAGTCAAGTTCAAACGAAGGCTATTATGCCAAATTCTATGAAATATCTCTATGTGCCTTACACTCTTAATTGCTCACATGTGTACTACACACCTTGATTTGAATTGTTGTTATTGGTGATAATGAGGATGATGTTTGAAAGTGAAAAGGTGATCATGAAATACTAAATATGGTCAATGTGCCATAAATGATTTTATAATTGAGGCCTCTAGTACCAATGCAATGAAATATGTGTAAGAAGTATGAAATGTGATGATTGATATAAAAAGGTTGATGTCTCTAATGAGACGGCCTAGCCGATCGGGTCAAGATCGAACACCATGTTTCACACATGGTGGTGATTATTCTTGAAATGTTATTTGAAATTGTGATTGTGGTTGATGTCTCTAATGAAACAGCCTAGCCGATCGGGTCGTGATCGGACTCCGTGGTAAAAGTACGGTAGTATTTGTATTGAGAGTGATTGTGGTTGATGTCTCTAATGAAACAGCCTAGCCGATCGGGTCGTGATCGGACTCCGTGGTAAAAGTACGGTAGTATTTGTATTGAGAGTGATTGTGGTTGATGTCTCTAATGAAACAGCCTAGCCGATCGGGTCGTGATCGGACTCCGTGGTAAAAGTACGGTAGTATTTGTATTGAGAGTGATTGTGGTTGATGTCTCTAATGAAACAGCCTAGCCGATCGGGTCGTGATCGGACTCCGTGGTAAAAGTACGGTAGTATTTGTATTGAGAGTGATTGTGGTTGATGTCTCTAATGAAACAGCCTAGCCGATCGGGTCGTGATCGGACTCCGTGGTAAAAGTACGGTAGTATTTGTATTGAGAGTGATTGTGGTTGATGTCTCTAATGAGGTGGCCTAGTCGATCGGGTTTTGATCGGACTCCATGCTAAAAGTACAGCAGTATTGGTATTGTGAACGATGGTATATTGATACTAAGGATCTTCAGCCTAAAAATATGGAACTTTACTTGAAATCTTATGTGGTTCTTAACTTGATGTTTTGGTATTGTTCAAGGATTCCATTGAATTTATGATTATTCCTCCTTGTAATATTATTCATTATATTGAGAGGGTGTTTAGTTACACATACTAGTGCTATTCGAATGTACTAACGTCCCTTTTGATGGGGGCGCTGCATCTTTAATGGACGCAAGTGGTTCCACAGCAGGAGACATCGTTAAGTTATAGCGGTACACCCTCTTCCCAGCTAACTTAGTGAGCCCCACTTTATTTTGGGGTCATGTATTTTTTGTTCTTTATGTATTGTATTTTGGGGTATAGCCGGGGCCTTGTTACCGGCAATATCATAATACTCTTTTTTTACCTATAGAGGCTTCGTAGACCTAGTGTGGGTTATATATTAGTGTTGGGAAAGTCAAATTATGTTGTGTTGTGGTTGTATTACTTGTTCCATTTGAGACTTTAAAATGATAAAACTTTTGGTAATGAATTTATATTATAGACATGATCACCTTATTGTCTAATAAAGGAAAATATGTAGTATCTCCATTCATGGATGAGTTTTGGTAGAAGGAAATTTAATAGGCTTTCACGACCGGGTTCACTCGGTTGAGCGTCGGTCGCGCTGATCGATTTTGGAGCGTGACAAACTTGGTGTCAGAGCCTAAGGTTTTAAAGTGTCCTAGGATGTCTCGGAGTTGTATCTAGTAGAGTCATTATTATCAGTATGTTGTCGACCACATCTATAATTAGGAGGCTACATGGGCATTTAGGAATAATTCCCTTCTCTCATGTTCTTGATCGTGCGATAAAGCTGGTTGTAAGATTGTTCCTCCTTTAACTCGTGCTTTACTTTAACTTTCAGTACATAGCACCTAAAAAGTAGGCAAGAAATGGACAAAAAGCCAATGTCACCCCAGGAGTGGTAGTTGACACTACAATTGATGATGCAGGTGAGCACCCGAGGGGTGAGGATATTCCCCCAGTTACTAAACTGCCTGATTCTACTACATTTAATCAGACCGCACTTATCCCTACACCTACTGAGGCTGCAACGGTCCCTCTAACTGATATCCCAGTTCCACCTCCAATTCCTGCTTCCGATTTCTGATGTTGATCTTAGGGGAGCCATACAGATATTGGTATAGATAGTGGCTTCCCAGGCCTAGAGATCAAATGTTGCACCCACTTCTTCCAGTCAGCCAGGGGATTCTGTTCGGCTAGTTCAAGGGTGAACAAGTTTCTCCAATTGGATACTCCAGTGTTCACGGGTACTAACCCAGAAGAGGACCCCTAGGACTTCATTGATGAGATGCACAAAACCCTCTGAGTTATGCGTGATACTGAGACGGAGGCGGTGGAATTGGCTTACTACCACCTGAAAGAGGTGGTATATTCTTGGTTTGAACTATGGGAGGTGTCCCGTGAAGAAGGAAGCCCTCTGACGAGGTGGGGTATGTTTGCCGATGCCTTCATTGATCATTTATTGCCTGCCGAGACTAAGGCAGCCCGTGCTGGTGAGTTTAAGAACCTAAGACAAGGTAGCATGAGTGTGCAGGATTACTATATGAGATTTGTGTACCTGTCCAAGTATGCTATTTACATGTTGCCTACTATGGAGGCTAGAGTGCGCCAATTTGTACAGGGCCTTAGTCCCTTGGTAATTAATGAGGCGGCTACAATAGCCTTGAATTCTGATATGAACTATGAAAAAATGGTGCCATTCGCTCAAGAAATAGAGGCTTGCAAATTAAGGAATAGAATAGAGCGAAAGGGTAGCAATAAGGCCCGGTCTGCATGAAACTTGGTTGGTTCTTCTGGTGGTGGCAAGTAAATATTCAGGGGAGGGTCGTCAGGGCCATCTCAGTCCTTTGCGCAGTCTTCAAATAGTGTACCACCATCAAGGCCTAGTCAACAGCACTAGTAGAGTCATTTCAGGCCCAGTCAGGGCAACAGGGGCTCCTAACAGTAGGGTCGTCATGGTGGTAGATTCTAGCAGCAGCAAAAGCCCCCGTGCACTAGGTGTGAAAAGATGCACTTACGAATATGCTACATGGATTTACCCATATGCTACGGATGCGGATTGAGGGATCACATTCAGAGGGATTGTCATTCATCCCACCAGGGTACAGGCCGGGTCCCAACACAGTTACCTAGTTTTGTAGCTATTACATCTGCAACACCTCCTCCAGCTCGAGGCACTCTAACACCCACAGGGCATGGTGCAGCTAGGGGTGGAGCACAGAGTTCGGGAGGATCCGAATGTTTCTATGCTATGAGGGGTCGCCAAAATTAAGAAGCTTCTCTAGATGTTGTCTTAGGTATATTGACTGTCCAATCTCATGATATGTATGCTCTTATAGATCCAGGTTCCACTTTGTCATATGTTGCTCCATATGTTGCTATGGAATTTGGGATAGAACCGGAACAACTTCATTAGCCATTCTCTGTATCTACTCTAGTTGGTGATTCTATTTTGGCCGTGCGGGTTTATAGGGATTGTGTTATCACGTTGCATGATGGGGATACCATGGCTGATCTCATTGAATGTGGATGGTCGATTTTGATGTAATAATGGGGATGGACTGGCTTTATTCCTTTTTTCCAATCTGGATTAACGAACCAGGACTGTTAGGTTCTAATTTCCAAATGAGCCAGTTATTGAGTGGAAGTGTGATGATGTGGTGACAAAGGGTAAGTTTATTTCCTACCTTAAAGCAACAAAGATGATCAACAAGGGGTGTATTTACCATTTGGTCTGAGTTACGAACACCACTGCTGAGGCACCTACACTTGAGTCTGTGCCTGTTGTGAATGAATTTTTGGGAGTCTTTACGGACGAACTGCCTGGGATTCTACCAGACAGGGAGATTGAGTTTGGGGTTGATGTGACGCCAGACACACATCCTATATCTATTCCACCCTACAGAATGGCACCAGTGGAATTGAAGGAACTAAAGGAGCAATTGAAGGACTTGTTAGAAATGGGTTTCATCCGGCCGAGTGTGTCGCCTTGGGGTGCACCGGTCTTTTTTTTAGGAAGAAAGACGAATCACTGGGAATGTGTATTGACTATCGGTAGCTTAACAAGGTCACAATCAAGAATAAGTACCCACTGCCAAGGATAGATGACTTGTTTGACCAATTGAAAGGTGCTAAGTACTTCACCAAAATTGATTTAGAATATGGGTATCACCTATTGAAGATCAGGGAGCAGGATGTTCTGAAAGCAGCTTTTAGAACACGATATGGGCACTTTGAATTTTTGGTGATGTCTTTTGGGATAACAAATGCCCCAAATGCCTTCATGGATATTATGAACTGAGTTTTCAAGTCGTTCTTCGATTCATTAGTGATAGTGTTCATTGATTATATTCTTATATATTCATGGTTTCGTGGTGCCATAAAAACTCGGGATTGCATGGTGCCAAGATAGATTCCTGCGTTACTATAGTAGAAATTCTTCGCGGCGAGCTTGCGAGCCACGGTTCAGACTTTTTGGATTGAACAGTACCCTACGGACTTAAAGGAAAATGTTTAGGAGAAGAATGTGTTTTTGCGGCCCATTATGCGGCTGTATAATCACTCTGCAGACCGCATAATGGCTGCAGAATGAAGCAAAAAGTTTGGCCAATCTGAGGTCAGCTTTGTGGTCGATTATGCAACTGCATAATCGATATGCGGACCGCATATTGGTTGCATAATTCCTCTTGGGTTTTTGCGGAGGGAGTTCTGCGGTGCATTATGCAACCACATAACAAGTATGCAGACCACATACTGGTCGTATACCTGGGATGAATGTTTAGCCCATGAGGGCCATTTCTGCGGTCACTTTGCATACCGCATAACCATTATGTGGTCGCATATGCGACCGCGGACCTGTGTCGAGGCACCCCTTTTCTTAATTTAAAACCCGACCCCCATTCCATTAAAACACCCTTTTAGTCTATTTTGAAGCTCATTTGTGATATTTCTAGAGTGAGAGAGAGGGTTCTAGAGGGAGGGCCTAATTTTTCATCAATTTGATCTATAAACATCACTCAAATCTTTGGAAATATTCAATTAGAGTACCAAATGCTTCATCCTAAAAGGTAAGGCTTCATCACCCAGCTCTTAATTTCAAACATAGCTATAATGGGGTATTAGGGTGATACTTCATGGGTATGAGGGTGGTTTATCTTGCAGGCATATGTGATAAAGAGTGTGGGGAAAAAGTGAGCTAGAACCATGAATGTTTTCCTAATTTTGGGTTCAATTTGTATATTGCTAAAATAGATTGAGGTTGCCAAGGGTTCCGGATAATTGTAAAGTCTTATGAAGCGCAATTGAGGTATGTATTGCTAACTCTCTTCTTCTTAGAATCGAACTCCTGGTGTCCGAATAAT
>AWOL01S0002595.1:69911-92058 GCA_000715115.1 Nicotiana otophora | reverse complement strand
GGGGGGGGGCAACGTACCGGTAACCAAAAGGCCATCCGGCTTTGTAACTGATCCGATCCTCGTTCTAAATTAGGATATGACACTAACAGAAAAGAAGTCACGCCAGCGTGCACTTCCCAGAAGATTTAGAAAACTCAAAGAGAAGAAGGGTTTCGTGACAGTTTATATATAGTCCAAACAATATCAAAGCGGTAAAAAGAGGCATTTAGCACATTAGACTCAAACACGTAAAAATCAGATAATAAGTAAAATCCAAGTATAACAGTCATCTAAGCTCGAATTCCAAACTCTGAACCAGAAGTTTTGGGTTCGTATCCCCAGTAGAGTCGTCAGAGCTGTCACACCTCTTTTTTTCCCAATGGGGATAGGAGAGTTTTTCCAATTAAAGTGACATTAATCGAAATGGATTATTTATTCAGTTCAGAGTCGCCACTTGGAATAATTTATGGTGTCCCAAGTCACCGGTTTATTTTAAATCCAAAATCGAGGAAATTGACTCTTATTTATGGTCTGCGAACACAGAAGACCGGGTAAGGAATTCTGTTAACCCGAGAGAAGGTGTGAGGCACTCCCGAGTTTCGTGGTTTTAGCACGGTCACTCAACTGTTAATAATTGGCCGAATTATCTAATTTAATACATATTTGAAACCTATTGTGCATTTTTACTTTTTAACCACTTTTAGTATTTATGAAATTTATTTGAACAAGTCGCGATGTCGCGCACTCGTTTGTTTTTGTACACATTGCGAATCGCGCTACGTGGAAACGCACCCGCGATTTACAACATATTTATTTTAATTATTATTCGATGTTATAGTCGGGTCACATGAAATACACACTCGACTTGGGGATTATATATCATGACTATGCCACGGGAACTGTACCTATAGTCACGATGATTTATTTATTAATCGCGCCTAAAATTAACTACGATATTCATGAGTTTAAATATTTTCCTAAGGCTTTGAAATTAATGAACTCTAGGCAAAACGGGTGAACAAAACATAAACAATTCACATAGTTTCTGCCTAAATTTGGCATAACAGAGAAGAGTAACACATACTTAACTAATATTAATCACCGAATGCACTATTTTAATAATTGTGACCCACGAGTGTTGTTAATCATCATTCGACTTAGCAGAAAGTAGAATGAACATATATGTTGATCAATGAGTCAGAAAGGCTTCAAACCAAATCAACCAAATAAAATAAAATATAATCCATGAAAAATCCTTTTAAATCCCAGGAAATTAGTTAACTGAAGTGTTGTATTGACTTCAAAATCAAAGTGTGGACTCAATCTAAGCATAAAAGGAAATAGTTTTTCAAAAGCGGCATAGTAGTTGCATTGGTGGATTTCAAAGGTGATATGTTAGCCTCAAATAAAAAATCTTGTTCAATTTCTTTTGAAAACGCTATCTCAGAAGAAACAAAAGAAACTTCCCCACACATAGATCCAGAAATTAATTTCAAACTAGGAAACTTCAAATAACAAACTGAATCCAAAACGAAGCTTGAAACGGTCTATTTTTGGCCGAAGGACTTAATTAAGGCGATAAATTAGTGAACGTGAAATTTTAATTCTACTTCTTTCGAATTCGAACAATGTTCTGCACTATCGATTTGTGATCTAAACTAATTAAACTATGGCACAGGAAAATCAATAACAAACAGACTAACTAAGCGAAGCGGACATGCCGATTGCTGCAATTTTCAACCAAGAGCAGTTAATTTGAACTCAAAAGATCCAACACAGGATGCATAGATGAGACAAAACCATTTTAAGGTAAATTAACATCAGCTCACACGATCAACCCGACAAAACATTCACAAGCATGTAAGGTCACGAAAATAGAAGAGAAGGATATCAAAAAATGGACCTGAGATGTGCTTTATTTAAACGAGTAAAATAGTGAGTACAAATATATGCTCGAGCCAACTGTATGCACGAAACAACGACGAAATTCAAACCAAACAGATATGGAGACGACACAAGAATTCGGACCGGCAAAACTTGACCTCGACCGAATACCTTGAACGGAAACTCGAGTCGGCTTCAATCCTCAACTTAATCACTCAACTTCAACCATTTTTGGAAACGAAAATTCAAATAGAAGAAACTGAAAAAATATTTTTTGTATTTTTGGTTTTCTGGAATTTTTGCTAGCCTAAAGAAATCTGAAAAAAAATTGAAAACAAGAACCCTAGAATCCCCTTTTCTCTCTACTCGAATCCCTCTTTGTTTCTCGTCTCTCTTCTCTATTTGTATTCCTCTCCTTCTTTTTTTTTCAGATCCCCTTTTTTAGGTCTAGGTTTTTATATATTTATAGTTGTAAGGTCATTGCTTGGAGTGAATGAATAATTAAGATATGGGTGTATTGTTGAAATCATCTTTCTCAATTGTGTGGAGTGTCGTGTGTGGAGTGTGCGGGTGAGGAATTGTGCCAAAATCTGTTACAAAAGATAAGAGGATTCTTTGACATGTGGCAATTTTTGTTTGGTTCTCTTCTTAATTCTTTTTGTTCTTTTTTTTGTTTAAACAAAAGATGAATTAAAAAAAACTAAAATAAAATATTGTTCCTACTAAATAAATAAAAAATAAGGTAAAATTACTACACTCAAACCTCTAACTTAAAAAATTATTCTAAACTAGATAAAACTATATTTTTTGAAATTTTTCTTTCTTTGTAAATGAAAATAAAACTAATAATATTAAAAATATTATTAGTTTTATTTTTTAAATTTTATCAAATAAAACTACTAAAAGCCGAAATAAAGGCTAAAATATGTAGATAAACTTGAAATATTGTTTCATACGAAAAGTGATAAGAAATTAAAATATGGTAAAAAATTACGTGCTTAAAAAACACCAGACCCCAAATCATCTCCTCTCTCCTTGCAACACCGGTTATTAGTGGTTGTTTTCTCAGATTATGAAGGTGATTTTAGCGGCTGCTTTTCAGTTGCAGTTTTGGTGTTGTTTTGGACTGATTTTAGTTGTGTGTCATGGTGTTTGGAAGCTGAGATCTGGAGGAAAATGGATGGGGTGTGGGGCTATTTTTATGGTGGTTTTGAAGGTGGTTTTCGCCGGAGTTTTTG
Source organism: Nicotiana otophora (assembly GCA_000715115.1). NCBI lineage: Eukaryota > Viridiplantae > Streptophyta > Magnoliopsida > Solanales > Solanaceae > Nicotiana > Nicotiana otophora. The sequence goes on along the minus strand of AWOL01S0002595.1, from coordinate 88,957 downwards.
GGTGGCGGAAGGAACTGATTTTTTGGACGAAGGAGAGGAGATGATTTAGGATGTTTTCATGGGAGCTTCTGGTTTTTCTTCTCGAATTAGTTACCTGCAAAGAATTGGGTGTGCAAAGTTACTTGCAGCTTGTCCAAATACCTTTGCATTCTATCCTCTCGAACTTTGAAGGTTTTGTTTACTTGGTTCACCACCAGTAAAGAGTCACACTTGGCTTCAATGACTTTTGCCCCCAAGCTTTTAGCTAGCTCGAGGCCTGCAATCATGGCCTCGTACTCGGCCTCATTGTTAGTCAACCTAGAAGTTTTGATAGATTTCCTAATAGTGCTATCGGTGGGCGGCTTCAAAATAATGCCTAGCCCGAACCCCTTCACATTTGAAGCATCGTCTGTAAAAAGAGTCCATACCCCCGATGACGTACCCGATTTTAACAAGAGTTCCTTTTCAACTTCGGGTACGAGGGTTGGCGTGAAATTGACCACGAAGTTCGCTAAAATTTGAGACTTGATGGTCATCCGGGGTTGATATTCAATGTCGTACCCACTGAGTTCAACGGCCCATTTGGCCAATCGGCCCAACAGTTCGGGCTTGTGCAAAATATTACGAAGTGGGCAAGTAGTTAACACGCATACTGGGTGACATTGAAAGTATGGTCTTAACTTTCTATAGGTGCTTATCAGTGCAAGTACCAATTTTTCTAAGTGTGGATATCTAGTTTTCGCTTCTTCTAAGGTTCGACTTACATAATAAACGGGCAATTACGTACCTTTCTCTTCTCGAACTAGGACACCACTTATCGCGATTTAAGATACTGTCAAGTACAAGTAAAGTTTCTCATCTGCCGTTGGAGTGTGAAACAGTGGTGGGCTTGATAGGTATCGCTTCAACTCTTCCAATGCCTGTTGGCATTCCGGGGTCCAAGCGAAATCGTTCTTCTTTTTGAGTAAAGACAAAAATTTGTGGCTTCGATCCGATGACCTCAAAATGAATCGGCCTAAGGCAACTATCCGTCCAGTTGGCCTCTGTACGACTTTTACACTATCCACGACGGCGATGTCTTCGATGGCCTTGATTTTATCGGGGTTGATCTCGATCCCCCGATTCGATACCATGAAGCCAGGGAACTTGCCCGAACCAACCTCGACAGCACATTTCTCAGGGTTGAGCTTCATGTTGTATTTCCTTAAAATCTCGAATGTTTCCTGCAAATGAGCTAAGTGGTCCTCTGTGCGCATAGACTTAACTAGCATGTCATCAATATAAACCTCCATTGATTTACCTATTTGTTTTTAGAACATTTTATTCACTAAGTGTTGGTAAGTAGCTCCTGTATTTTTTAGCTCGAAGGGCATTATATTATAACAATATGTTCCATACTTGGTGATAAATGAAGTTTTTTCTTGGACTTCCGGGTTCATTTGGGTTTGATTGTACCCGAAATAGGCATCGAGAAAAGTAAGGATCTCGTGGTCGACCATGGCATCGATCATGCGATCGATGTTAGGCAGTGGAAAAGAATCTTTGGGGCACGCCTTGTTTAAATTCTTATAATCTATACACATCCTAAGTTTATCCCCTTTTTTAGGGACTACAACTACATTGGCTGACCATTCAGGATATTTCACCTCCCGAATGGATCCTATTTTGAGAAGTTTAGTTACCTCGTCCTTTATAAATGTGTGCTTTAATTCGGACTGTGGTCTTCTATTTTGATTCACCGGTTTGAATATAGGGTCCAAGCTTAGCCGATGTGTCGTTACCTCCGGTGGAATCCCTGTCATGTCTAAATGGGACCAAGCAAAACAATCTATGTTATCAACAAGAAATTGAATAAGTTTTTTTCCTGAGTTCGGGGGTTAATCCCGTTCCCAGGTATACCTTTCGCTCGGGCAGGTACCCGATCAATATAACCTGTTCCAGCTCTTCGACCATTGATTTGGTGGCGTCAGTATCTTCGGGAACAACAAAAGTTCAAGGGGTCAGAAAATCTTCCTCTTCTTCTTTTTCTATCTCCCGATTCCCCGATTCGGTCGAGGCTGGTGGCTGTGATTGCTATTTGACTTCCTGTTTATCTTTGATGCTCGACCTTTCTGAGGTTGATAGTGTCGGTATCGGTATTACCTCATCGACCACAAATATTTCCTTTGTAGTATGCTGCTTCCCGTATACTGTTTTTACACCGTCTGATGTCAGAAATTTTATCATTTGGTGGAGAGTCGAAGGGATTGCTCTTATTTTGTGGATCCAAGGCCTTCCTAGTAGGGCATTGTACCTTATGTCGCCATCGATCACATGGAACTTAGTATCTTGAATGGGTCCAACCATGTTCACAGATAGAATAATCTCCCATTTAGTTGTTTCACTGGCCGTATTGAAGCCGTTTAGGACCCGAGCTGTGGGCACGATTTGATTTTGTAGGTCAAGCTGCTCCATGACCCTCGATCGGATGATATTCATCGAGCTACCTGGATCCACTAAACACACGCTTAACTTGAACTTTATTTAATAAGATAGAAATTACCATAGCGTCATTGTGGGGCTGAGAAATGCCTTCTGCTTCTTCGTCGTTGATTGATAAAGTGCTTTCGGGCACATAATCTCGGGTTCATTTTTCCCTATTGATTGATACCTTAGTGCATTTGAATATGTGTCCATGTGGAATGTCGACCCTACCGACGATCATATGAATGACATGTTGGGCTTCCTCCTATTCATTTTTCATGTTGGCGTCGTTTTCTCTGAAATAATTCTTGGCTCAATCACCGAGGAACTCTTGAAGGTAGCCCTCATTGAATAGACGGGCTACCTCCTCCATAAATTACCTGCAATCCTCGATTTTGTGACCATGCGTGCCATGATACTGGCATATCAAATTTGGGTTTCTTTGAGAAGGATCAATTTGTATGGGTCTGGGCCACCTAGTATCTTTGATCCTTCTGATTGCCGATACAATGCCTGATGCATCAATGCTAAAGTTATATTCCGATAACCGAGGTGCTTCTGTGGGATCGGCGTACTTGTCAAAACCACTCTTGCTCATAAGTCCCCGAGAATTCTGTCCTCGATCACTTCTCCGATCGTTCTGGGCGGAATTGTGTCCTGAACCATCATCCTTATTGTTCCTTCGATCTGCGGTATATGGTTGATATTGGTCTCTATTCGACCTTGGCTCCCTATCGACGTCCCTCTGATTTTTAACTGCTGACTTGTTTGGATGTGTTGAACCGGAAGGGGCTCCCAATTGATCGTCCTCGACCCTTATCTTCGATTGGTATCGATTGTGCATATCTGCCCAAGTTACAGCTGGATATTGGATTAAAGTTTGTTTAAACTAACATGATGCTATAGAACTCCGCTCGTTCAACCCTTGGGTGAAAGCTTGAACGGCCCAATCATCTGTGACCGGTGGCAACTTCATGCGTTCCATTTAAAATCGGGACACGAACTCCCTCAACATTTCGTTATCCCTTTGTCTTACCTTGAAAAGGTTTGATTTCCTCGTTGCGACCTTTATGGCCCCGACATGTGCCTTTACGAAAGAATCTGCTAACATGGCAAATGAGTTGATGGAATTTAGCGGCAGGTTGTGATACCAAATCATTGATCCCTTCGAAAGGGTCTCGCCGAATTTTTTCAACAACACAAATTTGATTTCATCATCCTCTAAATAATTACCCTTGATGGCACATATATATGAAGTAACATGCTCGTTGGGATCGGTGGTACCATTATATTTGGGTATATCTGGCATATAAAACTTCTTTGGAATAGGCTTCGGATCCGTACTTAGAGGAAAGGGCTTTTGTACAAACTTCTTTGAATCCATCCCTTTCAAGATTGGTGGTTCCCCCGATATCTGATCAACTCGAGAGTTGTATGTCTCCACTTTTTTAGCATTGGCTTCGATTCTCTTCTCCCCTGATTCAATTCTTTTGGTGAGCTCCTCGAGCATTTTAATTATCGCAGGATCAGTCCCCGATTCGTTATCATTCGGCGAGTAATTTTCGGCTCGACCCTATTCGGAGCTCTATGCTAATTTTGTAATTGAGCAATAGCGGCTTGCTGAGCCTGAAGCATCTCGAATATTACTTGGAGACTGACTCTCTCTTCTCCTCTGCCCCATGTTCCTTGACCACTAGATCAACCTTCTCTGCGTACTCTCCCATCGAGATCTGCGCCTAGGTCTGCATTTAGAGCAACGTGCGAACTGATATCGATGGGGTTGGCAACCGGTGCTCCCCGTGATTAGCATGTGGAACTTCGATTCCTGGAGCAATCACATTTTCATTTTCACCATGGAATCTGAGGCCATTGTCACCGTGTGTAGATGTGTTTTGTGAGTTTGACATGTTTTAACCTGAAAGGAAAGATACTTGACAAGAACAAGCGTAAAATAGTGTGTTTCACCAGAATCAATACTGAAAAATCACTATTATCCTTGGCCCCACGGTGGGCGCCAAACTGTTTACCCTAAAATTCGAGTAAAAGTTAAACTTATTTAGTAGTTTCAAGGATACGTGATTAAATCCAATACTAATTGATAAACAAGGAATTAAATAGATAATCTGAATAGTAAAATAAATCAAACCAGTTTTCTGGCAGTGCTTTCGACTTCGATTCAAGATGGTCTCGAGGTTGGGTAACAAGAATAATAAAGAACATAAAATAAACAGTGATGAGCAGTAATAGATAGTAAGTGAAATAGAGAAAGCATTGTATGTGTATATGTTTACTAGTGAATCAATCCCCCTTACAAATGAATGGGGTCCCTCTTTATATAGTAGATGAATCCTAAATAAGGTACAATTCTAATAACGGAAACAAATCACGTGATTGGCGTCAATAACCGCTTGATTCGATTTGTTCCGGGATTTTCGCCGAGATCTTCGGTCGGTTGCTAATATCTCGTCATTCCGTTATTATGCCTTACTCGAAGTCGGTCATGCTCGGTCTCGATCTTCAGCGAGCACTTCGATCTTCATACTCCATACTCTGCCATTGAGCTCGAGCCTAGTCTATGACGAGCTCACTCTCGAGGCAGCTTCTCGTGCCTATGAAATCGGACATGCCCGATTTTGACCGTATACAATATTTTGGACTTACCTATTGAATAAATAAATTTTATTTATAAAATTAGAACAACAAAAACAGTGTTTAGGCATATATAATGTTACAATAATAAAATATTGAGCGTGTAAGAAAAAATAATTTGAAAAATTTCTTCGTAATAATTATTTTGATATTAACAACAAAAACTCAAGTAATTATTTACACAATTGAGAATTAGAGAAAATAAAATTTGTATAATATATATTCCATGCACGTAATATAAAAATAATTATTTTAAATAAAGGTAATATACATTATATATTATTTTAAATTATGCTCAATTATATTATTATTCTGACAAGTATCAAATCGACCAAATTGAACAAATGATAGGTCAAGATCATGTTGTTCATTGGGAATTGAAGAGGGGAGAACGAACAGACATCGAACGATTAATTTCGATTTCTTGTTATCGTGGAATTCGTCATCAAGATGGATCGCCCTTACGCGGTCAACGAACTCATACTAATGCTAGGACTTGTCGCAAGCTAATTCGGAAATGAAAGAAGTCTACCGAAAGCCCTTGGTACTTGTCTGATCAATCACACTGATAGCTTCAATAGTTCACTGAAATTTTTGTGAATGATCGTGACTGCTAAACACTAATGTTTTATTTTTTATTTTATAGATAAAATCTATTTGTATATATATATATATATATATATATATATATATAAAGAAAGAAAAAAATCATAATATTAAAAAAGTAAAAAAAAAATAAAGAAAAAGAGGAAGATAAACGTTGATAATTTAGAGGGTAAATTAGGTATTTGACAATTAAAAGTTTGAGAAATCTGGTTGAGTGACCTTCTGAGTGCTATAGTCATAGTTAAGTGATTTTTCTGTTACAAACGAAAAAAGATGATTTTACGTGATAATATCAGATACTTGAGTAACCATTTAAGTAATAGACTCAACAAATAGCTTGCTTTTATTGGCTCAGTATAAATATCAGAGGTGCGTAAAGTTTTACCAATTTAATTAGGGGACTATCCAATTTGGATTATTAAGAGTACCTGAATTTCTTCCCTCTATGTCAATTTCAAATCTATGTTTAGAGCCTTCCTCATTTATATCATAATAGTTCTTTTTTCTTGGATAAGTTATTCATATCATAATAGCTATACAACGTTGATTTTGAACTACAATATGCTTTGATTTTTTTTAAAACAATATTTATTCTCAGTCAATAATCGTCTAGTAAAACTATCTATGCATGCTGACTTCAAAGTCTAAATTCGCCTATGTCACCAATTGTATTTGTTAGAACATTAGCAGAAAGTGATAAAATTTGAGATATGTTAAGTAGAAAAACAACAAACTCTTTAGCCCGACAATATACAAATTAAGTCACATTATCTCATAGTTCTCAACAAACTCTTCTAATTTTAAACTAGTAGTAAAAAAACAACAACAACAACAAAAAGCAGAGGAGAAGAAGTAGAAAAGGAAGTAATTATCTTCAATGTGTTTGCAACCTGAATAAACTGTTGTATTTATATGCATAAAATGTCTTGCAACAATAACTACAACAAGTATTCCAACAAGTGGAGTCTAGGAAGGGTAGTATACGCACCAGACTTTACTCTTACATTGTGAAAGTAGCAAAACTGATTCCGCAAGACTCTCGGCTCAATATAGCAAAATCAAAACAGTTATAACAAAAAACTATGGAAAGCAAGATGGCAACAACAATCGGAAAAAAATAAAGATAAAAGCAAAGAAAACATCAAGTAATAATATCGATCTAAAAAACGGAACATGAGGATAACACTAGTATTATAGCTATGGAAGGAAGTACAAGTATGAAAAGGAAAGATGCTCGGTTACTTACTAACCTACAACTCTAATCCTCGACCTCCTTACTCTCCCTATCAAGTGTGATGTCCTCGATAAGTTAAAGACGTGACATGCATAAAATGTCTTGATACAACATATTTTATAAGTCATAAGAATACCCGGGGCCTCATTTAAAAGGAAGATTTGCATAAATAGGATCATTTCAAGTTGTTATTTAACTTTTGTCCTCGTTTAAGTAATTTTTCTTTGAGTAGATTCGTGGGGTATAATTTGCTCAAAGTTATACTGAAGCGGACATTGGCAGGCAAGTTTGAACAAGTGTGGTATAACTCTAAACAAGTTATGCCCCGTCACCATTTAGCTTTTTATATCTGCAAGCTTTTTTAAAACGACGACAAATATCAAATACCAGCTCTCAACACACTCAAGGGGTAAGTGCACATATAGTCATTCTCAAGGATACTATTTAAAGATTAGCCAGTATTTACTTTATACTAAAATTTTAAACTAAAATTTTAACTTTAGGGCAATTAAAGATATTTTAGTCCCAAAAAATAAAATTAAAAAATTGAATTTTAGGACACACTGGCTAATTCCTAAACACCAGCCCGCTAATTCCTAAATACCAGCCCTTTAGAGTGGTTACCTGGTGTTATTTCTACCCAAAAGGGACACCAGGTGCAAATTCTGGCACTTGAAACATGGACTTCAGTACAAGCCCAAATTTCTTGTAGAAATGACACCAGGTAGCCAATGTAAAGGGTTGCTATTTAGGAATTAACCAATGCGTCCCGAATTTTAGTTTTTCAGTTCAAATTTCCAACAAAAAAATGTATTGAGTTTTCATGAAGTTAAGATATTTAGTTTAAGATTTCAGGACAAAATAAGTACTGGCTAATATTTAAATAACATCCCAAGAATGGCTATCTGTGCACTCTACCCAATTTCTTTTAATAGGCCCAATAAGCAACATAATCCACAAAAGTGTGCAAATAGGCCCAATCAGAACCAGCTTTAACCCTCAAATTCTTACCTCTCCGCCGCTTACTCCCACACTCATTCTGCCTTTCTGTTTGCAGCCAATTCTTGAAGTGCTCCTTTGAGCCATGAGGTATAAACAAAACTCCAAATTTTTGTTTTTTTTTAATCCCTTTTCGATGTAAATGTTCCTTTATTTTTCATATTCAGTTTATGTAGATTATCACTTATGAATCGTTTGAATGTAGGATTTTGGTTTATTAGATAATTGTTGATTTAATATATGACAATATTTTGATTGGCTGAATAATGAAACTAGAGATGGATAATTTTCTCATTTTATAGAATTTTTGATCTTTTAACTTTTTATTTACAGCAAAAACAACTGCCCCTCAGTTCCCTATAAGTTGGGGTCGGCTATATGAATCCTCGCTGACCATGTTACATATGAATCCTCGCTGACCATGTTACTTTATATAAACTCATATCAGGCTAATATTATACGAAATAAAAAAAAAATACAAGTAGTTCTCTTTAGTTCTTTATTTATACGAAAAAAATGGCACTTGTTGATGTGTGGGGTTATCTGGAATGTGCTAATGAATCTAATGTATGAAAAATGCCTATATTTTTTGAGTCAAATTTTAGAAAGTCAAGTAAAATTCACTCAAATATTGCAAGTTAGGTGTAGAATTTGGATCGTCCACATCGTATTTGCTATGAGCAATTTTAATACGGTTAGTATGATCAGTGTTAGTGAACTATATCTCAGTGTAGGGGGGCCTGAGTGTGAGATTCAGATAATCAGTAGTCTAGAGAAACCTTAATTTGCTTTAGTTGACGGATTATTGAGTGTTAAAATGAAATGGGCCGAAATAAAGCGTAATGGATATGGCAAGCGAGGTTGCTCCAGTGGCACGAGGACTTCACTTCCAACCAAGAGGTTGGGAGTTTGAGTAACAAACAGCGAGAAGGGCCACCATTGACTCTTAGGTGGTGGGTTTGAGGGTGGGGTTTATCATATCCCAAAAAGGAAAAAGAAACGAAAGGAGAAAGAACGAATATCAGATTTAGATAGTTGACCTTCACTAAGGGTGTTCAAGATTATTTAATAGATTTTTATATACAGTAATATTTGACCTATATACGCTGTATAATTTCCTGCAAACGCTGTTCAACTGACCACCCTTGAGCCTATGTGGCTAAGCCACTCAGTGGCCCCAACTAGTTTTGGGTTGAGGACCTTGAGTTGTAGAGTTCAGACTATATTTACTTCTGTGCCTTTACCATGAGATCCTTGATAAGAACTTCATTAAATTTGCTATTTGGAGTATCTTGTACTGTCTTGTTAATTACCTTCATTAATCTTGTTTGGCGTTGATTCTACTATAGTAAGCTTCAGAGTGATGCCCTAAGAGAAGCCATCACTGTGATTAAGAGTGCTTCAAATGAGAAGAAAAGGAAGTTCACTGAAACCATTGAGCTTCAGATTGGGCTGAAAAACTATGATCCCCAAAAGGACAAGCGTTTCAGTGGTTCAGTCAAGTTGCCTCACATTCCTCGCCCTAAGATGAAGATTTGCATGCTTGGAGATGCTCAGCATGTTGAAGAGGTATTCCACATTAACTAGTCACAGAAATAATTGAGCTGAATTTCTTTTTGTGTCTAGCATATTTTTGGCAGCTGAACAAGCTACTCACATTTGCATAAGTATCACTTCGATAATATTCTGTTAAGTTTTAGGCGATGTATCCTTAAAGGCTCGTACTTCAATGATTTGTATTATAATACAACAACAACAACATGCCCAGTATTATCCCAGACTGTGGGGTCTGGGTAGGGTAGTGTGTACGCAGACCTTACCCCTACCTTGTGAGGATAGAGAGGTTTCCAATATACCCTCGGCTCAGGAAAGCATAGTCATACAAAAGTAGAATAAAAACAAGAAGATAGTAAGGTGATCAACAATGAAAGAAAACAACGGTTAGTCAAAAAACCTACTACTAACAGAAAGCGAGATTATGTGCCAATACTACTGTTAGGAACACTCTAGACTACTTACTCTACTACCCTAATCTTCGACCTCCATACTTTCCTATACAGGGTCATGTCCTCGGTCAACTAAAGTTGTCTTGCCTAATCACCTCTCCCCACCTCTTCTTTGGCCTACCTCTACCTCTCCGTAGGCTCTCCAATGTCAACCTCTCACACCTCCTCATCGGGGTGTCTGTGCTCCTCCTCCTCCTCACATGACCAAATCACCTAAGCCGCGTTTTCCGCATCTTGTCCTCAATAGGGGCCACACCCACCTTGTCGCGAATAATCCCATTTCTGATCTTATCTAACTTGGTGTGTCCGCACATCCATCTCAACATCCACATCTCTGCTACCTTCAACTTCTGGATATGATCGACCTTGACTGGCCAACACTCAGCCCCATACAACATCGTTGGTCTGACCACCACTCTGTAGAACTTGCCCATAAGTTTTGGTGGCACCTTCTTGTCACACAAAACACCGGAAGCGAATCTCCATTACCCTTAATAATACGTGATTCAATTATTCTTTCTCCAAGCTTTAGTGTGTTTATGGGATTATATCATCAGTGATCAAAGAACTCTTCAAAAATTTCTTGTTTATTTTTTTGGCTTTGATTAAATGTCCTGGCAATGAAGGGGACCGTTGGAGCAATGGTAAAGTTGTCTTCGTATGACTTATAGGTCACGGGTTCTAGCCGTGGAAGCAGCCATTAATGCTTGCATTAGGATAGGTTGTCTACATGAATGTGGGTTGCTTTGAGAACCGAGCTGTCATTTGAATAAATGTCCCGGTAGTGACTATGAATGTTTTGTTTGGGATGCTCACTAGCATTTATGTCTTAGCTTCGAGGAAGCAGCAATTTTCATAGAGGTCCATTTTTTTATGGAGTTGATTGCTTAGTCCTCGTAACTGTTTGAAAATTTTGTGTTTGTTAGTTAACCTGAAGGCTTAAGCTACGTCTAGGGATACGGCTTAAGATGATTTTGTGCAAGGATGATTAAAGCTTGTTGCATTTGTTTTTTAGGCTGAAAAGATTGGGTTGGAGTACATGGACGTGGAAGGCCTGAAGAAGCTTAACAAAAACAAGAAGTTGGTTAAGAAGCTCGCAAAGAAATACCATGCTTTTTTGGCATCAGAAGCTGTTATAAAGCAAATCCCCCGTCTCTTGGGACCTGGCTTGAACAAAGCCGGTAAGTTCATTAGACTATTTTGATGTTTTAACTTAGCTCTTGAACCTGTTTGGTTTACGTCTCATCTCTGTGCTTTATAATTGTACATATTGGTGGTTGTGCCTGATTTTTGATAGAGTAGTATTATCCCATGCACCATTGGCTTTACCTATAAGTACATATGACGTCCCAAAAAAACACTCCACACTTAGCAGCCAGATATTTCGTTAATGAAATGTCACTTCTCTAATACACCGTCCCCAAATATCATTTTCTAGCAAGCAGTGTCGTATCAATCGTAGTTGTGTAAAAAAATTTCGTACTTTTTCCCCTTATTGTAGAGTTGGTGATTGGTTCTCCTAAGTGCCCATCTCACTCGCAATGGTTCATTCAAATCATTTTTGCCCATGTATAAACTACTTCTCTTCATATTTAAAATGCAGGTAAATTTCCTAGCCTTGTTACCCACCAAGAATCGCTCGAGTCTAAGGTTAACGAGACCAAGGCCACTATAAAATTCCAATTGAAGAAGGTGCTTTGCATGGGAGTTGCTGTCGGTAATATGGATATGGAGGAGAAACAAATCTTTCAGAATGTGCAGATGAGTGTCAACTTTCTAGTGTCCTTGCTAAAGAAGAACTGGCAAAATGTGAGTGTATTTAACATCCTATTACTTCGTTTGTCAACGAGCATTTAGCTTATAGTATCTTCGAGTCTAATAACTTCATTTATTGTTTAAACTTATTTCTAACATCTCTTTCTTGTTAATACTAACAGGTGAGATGCCTGTACTTGAAGAGTACCATGGGAAAGACTCAACGCGTCTTCTAAGGAAATTGTATTACAATCTTGGCAGTTTTGGCGTTTTGCTTTGTACGCTATAGATACCATTGATCCTGGATAGTATTTTTGGCTAGTTGTGATCCTAGATATTGTCTTGAACTTGATATCAGTTTTGTGATGATTTTATTTTCTCCTTTTAAGATGGTACCACCACTCTGTTATATCATGTTTTAAATTTCTTAAAGATTGTCAAATTATTATCTTGAAGGAGAAAATATCTGCCAGAAAACCTTTTTACTCTTAACTTTGCAGAATGACATGAGGAATTATATATTAATATATCTACTTAAGGATTATGGATGCAATTATCAATTTACTTAATTTAAAGGAAACAAGTAGAGTTGTAACTTCAAGAATGAACAATAGTCTGTGATCAAGAGTGCTCTCTCTATGAATGATATTTTTCTAATATAAAGAAAAAAATTCTTAAATTAAAACATAATGATTCTGTCTATTGAAAATATGTGATCTTGTCTTAACATCTAGTTAGACTCAAACCCATGAGATTTCTATGCAAAGGAAGTTGATTAGTATGAAGAAGGGCAAGACGATAAACTAATCCTGATCCATTGTTGTCAAGGCCTATCAAAATACAAGTAAATTCTCAGTGGAAGGTCGATATTGGTTTTTATTAACCTATCAAGTAATTATGTTATACTAAAGTCACTTTGTATGATTGAACCACCGAGGATTATGGTGGAATGAATAAGATCCCTCTACCCTTAATCGTAAGTTTCACATTCGAGATTTGAAAATGCAAAAGATCCAAGTATGGAACGCTTTCCCCTTTAAGGGGGCCTCATGCTATGCAAATTCAAATTACGATTAAGTAAATACATAAAAATGTATACTGATGGTCTGACAAGAGTGAGTTGCTCTAGTGGTAAGCACCCTCCACTTAGCTTCTCTACCCCGAGGTAGGGGTAAAGTCTGCGTACACACTACCCTCCCCAGACCTCACTAGTGGGATTATACTGGGTTGTTGTTGTTGTTGTTGTTGTATACTGATGGTGTATAAAAAAACCATCTAACTCTTCCCTTGCCCCACACTTTATAAAAGGGGATGGTGGAGGAGAGAAAGAAAGCAAAGAGTAAAAAAGATCAAAAGAAAAAGGCTTATGATCAAATTATGTTCTTTAAATGTTAACATTAAGGTTTATAGTCTAATAAACCGATGAAAATCTCGCGTACAATAGGTAGAAGTGCATTTTACATGGCTCATTTCAGTTCTTATTTTTTCGTCCAAAATCCCCATGTGTTGGGGAGAAAACAAGTTACGGTACTTGCAAAAATATCTAATGTTTAATATAATCAGAATAAAAAGTTCTCTTTTACAACCGTTGTTGTTTAAATATTCTTTTCGCTAAAAATTTAACTCGGGATTAAGTTAAAAAGACATTGAAAAGTCTTGCATATGCTCTTCATATAATACACAAAATCAGCAAACATCCTATTAGATGAAGTACTATATTTTCAAGATTACTTTTATGCAAGTAATAGGAATAGTTAATTTTCTTATACTTTTTTTCTTTTCCGAGCCAAGTGACCATCTGTCATTTGTGATTTTGAAGTTGCATTTAGGAACGTATATAAAAGGTATATTATAGACATTAGCTTACAATGATTCTACCCTAGTTGAGCTAAATATCAGAAGTTTGCATATATCCTTTAGATCTCTACTACAATCAAATGCTTAATATTTACGTAACAATTAAGAATTATGATAAAATTCTAAGAAGTGATTGATAGTTAGGTGTTATATGAGCTGGAGAAGAAACGAATACTCAGAGATGGATAATATTGATCAAGCCAAGTAACAAGCTTCTTATTTTGAATCTGAATGGTATTCTAGTTGAAATATCTGAATTACATCATAGACAAATAGGTGATAAAGAATTTCTTTTTAGTTTTTAAGCACTTAAGATAAAATAATATGCATCTAATTGACATAATTCTTTGTACCAAATTTCCCAACACCCTTTTATAATGAATTTTTAGAGTAATTTGCTTTGAGAATTTTGTAGTCGGAATTTGGTCGTCTAGGATGCGGTAAACTTCGAGCTTTTATTCTTCAAGTTTATCGACTCTAAATGGTTAAAATACTTTAGTTTATATTTGGAAATTTCTGATTATTCTTTACGCAACAGAACGGTGTCCAAAAAAATCATATTACATCGTCTTGATGTAATGTTGTACATGTAACTTTTTGCTTAATTGGACTTGCAAAAAAGTTAAACAGCATCACATAACATTTTTGTTATAGTTGATCGCTTTTTGTTAAGGTTTCATATTAATAATCAAGTAATGCTCAAGAGAAATTTTTCTAACTGGATTAAAATTCTTTTTCTTTTGATGTATGGCTTGATGAATTACTCGTGAGGCTAGATTAAAAGTTTTACTTATATTAATTATGAGTTGTATGGATTAGAAGTTTATATTAGTGTCGGTGTCATGCTAATAGAAAGTTGTTAAAACAATTCTTATTATACTAACAAATAGTACTAAATATTTTTCACTAACTTATAAGATTTGATAAAATATAATATCTTGTACATAAATGTCAAAAAATGCATTTTTAAGAAGAAAAAAGACCCATCTACTTTATGCAGGCATTTTGGTCTATCAATATTTTACTTGGTATCTTCCCACTTTTATAATGGTAACAAATTATTGCTGAAATATTGAAAGTTGTTCTAGGACAAAATGAGGTATAATAAATAGTGCTGGTAAACAAACAAACTAGGAAATGATGTTATATAGTTTGTGATATCGGAGTAATTATTTAAATAATTATTTTGGGCATTTCCTTCCTATTCTCTTCATCTATTCTCTAACAGATGAATGAGAAATCTAAGCGATTAAGTTGGAAGATTGTAAGGATCATGCAAGAATTAGTAATTTACATCATGAAAAATTCTTTGCAACATAGTTTGTAGCTCGCTATATATGGCATTTAGATATTTTCCAAAACTTACGTTTGAAATATTCGTGGCAGTTCTTTAGTTTTTGTATAAATTCAAATTTAAGTATGAAATTTCCAAAAAGAAAAATATAATTAGTTCACTTTTTGGAAAAAATTCCGTCAATGAAACAATGTTTTTTTTACAAAAACTAAAAATTTTAAGCTCAATTTTCGCAAAAACTTAAACAACCAACACCTCATTGGTTTAGCTCACTTATTTAAGTTACGCACACAAAATATAATAATCTAATTCAATTATTTACGTTGTAAAATCTATAAATAAAGTTGTAAAATCAAATATTCAACACGTTGTTATTAAATTAAATGGATAATTTTAGAGACCTTCCATCACATTCCGCTTCATTACACTGATCACCTCATGGTTTATGATATTATGTTTACTTTCCTTATTTTAAAATTTGTGTAACAATTCTTCTAATCTATTTATCATTAATATAAAAAATTATAATCTGGCTAATTTGCCCTTTATAATATACTCTTTCTTTTATTAACGGTAGTGAAAACGACGAAGAGCATAAAGCCTCGATGATGCTAACGGAGCTTGTACAAGCCCTTTATTGCTAAACGAAAGAAATTCTTTATTGGAAAAGGAAAACTAAAGAAATTATTTACAGCAACGACGTTACAAAATTAATTAAACAATGAGTATGTTGGAATGGGTAGACTAGTCATATCATGTATACGGTTGAAATAGATTTCAGCCTTGGCATGTCCGATATGGTTCGAAGGGTGATGTATCGAAGTAAGATCCCGAAGGAGGGACGAACTAACCTCGAACCCGGGGAGGCCGGTCCGTGTCGAAATCGATATCATAATCAAACTCGAATAAGAATCGAACCATGACGCAGGGTAGACCTATCGTGCTGATAATCCAAAGACCAACCAACACTGACCTGGTCAATTCGAAGGCTCGAACCAGGATCAGGCTCGAACCAAGATCACAAGTTCGAGCCGAAATTAAGCTCGAACCAAAATCGAGGATTCTAAGCGAGATCGAGCTCGCAGACAAAAGCCATTGCAATCCCACTAGAGGGAATCTTGGAAGAAATTATGAAAAAGCTGACTTATCATGGGTCTCCCACTGAATATTTATTTTATTATGCTTGGAGCCGAATCCCTCCACTATAAAAGGGCTTGGTTATCATTTTTGTAGGACGAGTTCTGCTAAGACTTACATTGTAATAAAAGTATTATATTCCTCTACAGTAAAGAATCGCTCTTCCAGTTTCTTAGATTGATTCTATTTGTCAAATCCTAAGGTTCATTGTTCTTGATAACCTTATCTAGATTGTATTCTCTCCAATCTACATTTACATTTTATTTATCCTTGCATTTTGTATCAAATTACGTCACATATCCTCGGAACTGCGTATAAACTCAACTCTATCAATTTTACGGGAAA
Organism: Nicotiana otophora; assembly: GCA_000715115.1. Classification (NCBI taxonomy): domain Eukaryota; kingdom Viridiplantae; phylum Streptophyta; class Magnoliopsida; order Solanales; family Solanaceae; genus Nicotiana; species Nicotiana otophora. Next base: position 72,633 of record AWOL01S0002595.1, on the reverse strand, counting down.
ACAATTTGGCGCCCACCGTGGAGCCGAGGATAACAGTAGTCATTTGATACAAATCTGAAAAACACGCCATTGTGCTTTGCACTTATTTCCGAAAACATCTTGAATTTATGGTCAGCTACGAATAACCACCGATCGAATGGCTTCACCGATCGATTACGAAGCTGGCCTTCAAGATGAAACCAACAACTTGGCACCCGAGGCTCGAATCGAAGTACCCGAAATTAATACCACTGGATGTCAATTAACAAATAGCTTTGGAGGCGAACTAGCATTCCGAACCGGAAAGAAGCATTCAGGGCGGTACTCGATCCGTAGCCCGAGACACCCAAAACCCAGGGGAAATCGGGGCCAGCTTACGTATGATCTTCGAGATGCTGCAAGCCCAACAAGTAGCGATAGCTCAGCTATAGAGCCAAACTCGCGCACAAAGCAGGCCGGTCTCCAATCCATTTCGAGAAGTCACCCCCAGAACAGAGCCTGCCATAGTGAAATATAACGAGCAAGAATCGGGGACTACTCCCGGAATTACTAAATTGCTCGAGGAACTCACAAAATGAGTCGAAGCCAACGACAAGAAGGTGAAAACATACAATGCCAGGGTCGACCAAATCTCGGGGGCTCCACCAATGATAAAGGGACTTGATTCGAAAAAATTCATACTAAAGCCTTTTCCGTTGAGTGCGGCACCGAAGACAATCCCCAAAAAATTTCGTATGCCCGAAATTTCTAAATATAACGGTGNCGACAGCATCACATTGGCTGAAACAAAATTTGATCGAGTATCCAGCGATAACTTGGGCAGATGTGCAGAACCGATATCAATCGAAAATTAGGGTCGAGGATGATCAGTCGGGATCCCCGTACGGACCCGTTCATCAGAACAGGACAATTATTAATCAAAAGCAGATCGACAGAGAACAAAGGTCGAACAGAGACCAATATCGACCATACGTCGCAGATCGGGTGAACAACGGTTCAGCAAGCAACGCAGTTTGGAACAATCGAAGGATTGATCGAGGACAAAATTCTCAGGGGCTTATGAGTAAGAGCGGCTTAGATAAATATACCGATCCTATAGAAGCACCTCGATTATCAGAATATATAACTTCAGCGTTGGTGCATCCGCTCTCGTGTCGGCCATCGGATGCATCAAAGGCACTAAATGGCATCGACCAATGCAGACCGATCCTGCCCGAAGAAATCCCAATCAAACGTGTAAATATCATGGTACCCATGGCCACAGAATGGAAGATTGCAAGCAACTAAGAGAGGAAATAGCTCGCTTATTTAACAAAGGGCACCTTCGGGAGTTTCTGAGTGATAGGGCAAAGAGCCATTTTAGAAGTAGGGATTTCAGCAAGCAAAACGAGCAAGAAGAACCGCAACACGTCATCCACATAATCATCGGCGGCATCGATACCCCTCGGGGACCAATGCTTAAACGTACTAAAACATCGATGGTGAGGGAAAAATGATCTCGGACTCAAGATTACGCACCCATGGGGACTTTGTCCTTTGATGATGAAGATGCAGAGGGGGTCATCTAACCTCACAACGACGCACTGGCAATATCCGTACTCGTGAATAAAATTAAAATTAAGCGTGTGTTAATCGATCCAGGTAGCTCGGCCAACATCATCCGATTGAAGGTAGTGGAGCAGCTCGGCCTACAGGATCAGATCGTACCCGCAACTCTGGTCCTAAACGGGTTCAATATGGCATNAGTAAAGCAAAGGCAGGGTGAAATGCTGAGGGAATTCGTATCCCGATTTCAAATGGAACACATGGAATTACCCTCGGTCGCAGATGACTGGGCCGTACAAGCCTTCGCCCAAGGGTTGAACAGGTTAAGTTCAACATCATCACATCAGCTGAAAAAAATTTGATCGAGTATCCAGCGGTAACTTGGGCAGATGTGCACAACCGATATCAATCAAAAATTAGGGCCGAGGATGATCTGTCGGGAGCCCCGAACGGACCCGTTGATCAGAACAGGACAGTTATTAATCAAAAGCAGAACGACAGAGAAGAAAGGTTGAACAGAGACCGATATCGACCATACGTCACAGATCAGGTGAACAACGATTCAGCATGCAACGCAGTTCGGAACAATCGAAGGATTGATCGTGGACAAAATTCTCAGGGACTTATGAGTAAGAGCTACTTCAATAAATATGCGGATCCTATAGAAGCACCTCGATTATCAGAATATAACTTCAGTGTTGGTGCATCCACTCTCGTGTCAGCCATCGGATGCATCAAAGACACTAAATGGCCTCGACCAATACAGACCGATCCTGCCCAAAGATATCCCAATCAATCGTGCGAATATCATGGTACCCATGGACACAGAACGGAAGATTGCAAGCAGCTAAGAGAGGAGATAGCTCGCTTATTTAACAAAGGGCACCTTCGGGATTTTCTGAGTGATAGGGCAAAGAGCCATTTTAGAAGTAGGGATTTCAGCAAGCAAAACGAGCAAGAAGAACCGCAGCACGTCATCCACATGATCATTGGCGGCATCGATACCCCTCGGGGACCAATGCTTAAACGCACTAAAACATCGATGGTGAGGGAAAAGCGATCTCGAACTCAAGATTACGCACCCATGGGGACTCTGTCCTTTGATGATGAAGATGCAGAGGGGGCCATCCAACTTCACAACGATGCGCTGGTAATATCCGTACTTGTGAATAAAACTAAAATTAAGCGTGTGTTAATC
>AWOL01S0002595.1:34526-60870 GCA_000715115.1 Nicotiana otophora | reverse complement strand
AAGTGATATCTTCGTCAGGGGTAGGTATTATTACTTCTTTTTCACCCCAATTGCAATCCTTCTTTAATAGATCGAGGCGCTTCTCGGTTATCGAACACATGTACCTCGATACCTGCTTACACCGGCCAGGGACCGATGAACCTTTATCAACCTTAAAATCTGAAGTAAGGCGCACGCCCCGGGAACACACTCCTCAGGCCGTGGTTCTGCCGGTGCCTCATCGGCGACACACTGTGAAGATGAAGCCTTCTCTTTCTGAGGAATGGTTTGCGATGTTTTCGCCATTTTTGAATTCAAAAGTAAGGAATAGAAGAAAGTGACAGAGATTTGGCAGAATTGAAGAGGGGTTTTTTCGANCCGCGAGATCGAAGCCGTGAGCATGAATCTCCTCGAGAGTTTCCCTTCTGGATCGGCACTTAGCAAGTTCGGCGAGCCAATGCACTCGACTATCGGCGGATTCGGTTGCCTCTCTTGCCTGGACTTGGGCAGCTTCAGCATCGGCCCGATAGACGACCACGAGCGCATCTACATCGATCTTTGCCTTTTCAACATCGGATTCGGCCTTGGTAAGTACAGAGGCCAACCGAGCTTCAAGCTCCTCAATTCTTCTTGCTTGAACCAGGCCTTTTTCCTTCATTTTCTGAAGTTGGATTTCAGACGACGATAACTGGGCTCGAGCGGTCTCTTTTTCTGCAGCAAAGCGGTCCATACCTTCTTTCCACTGCAAGGACTCCATCCTTATCACGTCGACCTCCTCACGAAGCTTCCCGATCATCTCGATTTTTTGCTGCAGCTGTGAGACCGAAATGTTAGCTATTACCTGCTCAGACAAATCATTCTGATCTCAATCAGCCTTGGACAGCTCAGCCCGAAGGTCTTTTATTTTCTCCTCTCTCTGCCCTAAGGAAGGTCTAAGGGAGTTCCTCTCGTCAGTAGCGCGGTGCAGGTCGGCCGCGTATCGATGCAGCTTATTCTGGGAATGAGAACATTGTCTCGATGAACTGCCGCTACCTACAAAGAAACAAGAAGCGAAGTTAACGAAAAACGAACATAAAGACAGTACTGACAAAATAATTTTAAAGGCTCACTTGATTCAAAGCCTGCCGCAATCCGTGAAAAAGATCTGATTCATCACCGGCCCCGGCAACGTCCTCGATACCAGTAAACATGTCACGAAACGGATCTTCTTCATCGTGAAGCCTGTCTAGATCAAGGGCTCCCAGAGCTTGAGCTTCCCGAATCACCCCTATGAAAAATGCGGGAAAGGTAGGCGAATCCTCGATCGCTGCTGCCCCAAATGACTCGCTTGGAGCGTTCTCCTCGGCTCGGAGGGGTTCGAGAGGCTCTTCGATTGTAACCTCTGCCGGTTGACTCCGATGAGAGGCGTCTTCGACATCCGATAGTTCGGGGACTCTACCTGAATCTTTCTCCGGTATATCTTCAGTTCAAGGCGGAACCTCATAGAACATCATCGATCCAGCCGGCGATGAGGCATCAATGGCTCTCTTCGTTCGGACCGCCAGCGCAGACTCATTGTCTTTCTTCTTATTCATCATCTTCATCCCTTAGACGCAAAATGGATTCTACGGTCAAAGGAATGACATTCTTGTTCTGCTTATGAGCCGTCCTCTTCTTCGGTTTTGGATATTCAGGAACCGAGGCTCTCTTCCTTTTATTTTCCTTCACCGGCTTTGGAACAGAGGTCAAAATGTCCTCCTCATTGGACAGAGGCCTCAAGACCGCGTCTTTACCCAAACCTGCATATTGGAAACCTTATAAAAAATATTTTGAGAAACGCCTCGTTTGGATCATCAGAGTCCGAGAAATGAGCTTACCGTGATTTTTGGCCTCCCACCGAACCTTTAACAAATCAGACCATGAGCGCTCGGCATATGTGGAGGTCGAAACAAGAGCCCGTTCCCAGTTCTTGAGATCGGCAACCGCTCCGAGCATCCAGGGAACCGCTACATCACAAAGGGAGGAGTGTCGATAAGAGAATAAATGGAAGAACAAAATAGAAGCAACAACAAGGTCACACTTACGTTTCATATTCCACTCCTCGAGAAAGGGCATCTTTTCAGTCGGGATTAGGTCTCAAGTCCTTACTCGAACGAACCTGCCCATCCAACCCCGGTCCCTGTCCTCATCAATACTCGAGAACAGAGCCTTGGTAGCCCGACGCTGGAGTTTTATTAACGCTCCTCAAAAAAGTCGGGGATGGTACAGCCGGATAAGATGATCGAGGGTAAACGACATCCCCTAGATTTTGCTCACAAAATATCGGATCAGGATAACGATCCGCCACAAAGAAGGATGGACCTGGCCTAGGGTTACCTAATATTTTCGACAGAAGTCAATAATAACGGAATCAAGGGGACCCAAAGTGAAAGGTAAGTATATACGTTCAAAAACCCTTTCACCTAAAAAGTGATATCTTCGTCAGGGGTAGGTATTATTACTTCTTTTTCACCCCAATTGCAATCCTTCTTTAATAGATCGAGGCGCTTCTCGGTTATCGAACACATGTACCTCGATACCTGCTTACACCGGCCAGGGACCGATGAACCTTTATCAACCTTAAAATCTGAAGTAAGGCGCACGCCCCGGGAACACACTCCTCAGGCCGTGGTTCTGCCGGTGCCTCATCGGCGACACACTGTGAAGATGAAGCCTTCTCTTTCTGAGGAATGGTTTGCGATGTTTTCGCCATTTTTGAATTCAAAAGTAAGGAATAGAAGAAAGTGACAGAGATTTGGCAGAATTGAAGAGGGGTTTTTTCGAAAAGAAATCACAGCTTTACTGGTAAGTTGGAGAGTACGAAGAAGAACTTGGGAAATTTTGGAAGATAGAAGATGTAAAAATGGTAAAAGATAAAAGTAAGGGTTATTTATAGGTTCAAACGATGGCGGTTCAGTATCAACAGTGGTCGACCACCGCCTGACATGCATTAAATGCCTTGAAAGACTAAACCGACGGGACAGCCACCAGATGCGTCATGGTCGAACCCGATGGAAACGACAAGATATAATCCGATCGAGCTGTTAAAAATCATATCGTTTCTCGCCATATTCTTTATGAGAAACGAGGGGACTATCTGTATACGATCAAAATAGATTTCAGCCTTGGCATGTCCGATATGGTTCGAAGAGTGATGTATCGAAGTAAGATCCCGAAGGAGAGACGAACTAACCTTGAACCCGGGAAGGCCGGTCCGTGTCGAGATCGATATCATAATCAAACTCGAATAAGAATCGAACCATGACGCAGGGTAGACCTATCGTGCTAATAATCCAAAGACCAACCAACACTGACCTAGAATCAATTCGAGGGCTCGAACCAGGATCGGGCTCGAACCAAGATCACAAGTTCGAGCTGAAATCAAGCTCGAACTAAAATCGAGGATTCTAAGCGAGATCGAGCTCGTAGACAAAAGCCGTTGCAATCCCACTAGAGGGAATCTTGGCAAAAATTATGAAAAAGCTGACTTATCATGGATCTCCCACTGAATATTTATTTTATTATGCTTGGAGCCGAATCCCTCCACTATAAAAGGGCTTGGTTATCATTTCTGTAGGACGAGTTCTGCTAAGACTTACATTGTAATAAAAGTATTATATTCCTCTACAGTAAAGAATCGCTCTTCCAGTTTCTTAGATTGATTCTATTTGTCGAATCCTAAGGTTCATTGTTCTTGATAACCTTATCTAGATTGCATTCTTTCCAATCTACATTTACATTTTATTTATCCTTGCATTTTGTATCAAGTTACGCCACATATCCTCGGAACTGCGTATAAATTCAACTCTATCCATTTTACGGGAAAACATATCATAATATTTTATATTAGATTACAAAAATTATTTAAAAAATTAAAATAAGGAAGGTATATCGTAAATCACAAAGAAGGTGAGTGTAATGAAGTGAAACATGAGGGAAGATCTCTGAAATTATCCGTAAATTAAAAGATTGATGTTTAGCGAGAAAAAGGAAGAAAATATGTATATATTAACTACATGTTGTTATTAAATTAAAAGAAAAACAAAATATGTCCATATTTACTAAAGAAAATAATGTACTAGTATTTTAATAAGATGGCATCGATTTTATATTTTTTAATTTATTTTTTCTTTTTCGTTGTCTGATTCTTATATTAAAAAAATAATAAATAAAAAAAAAGCACCTTCCACTTCCAACCAAGAGGTTGTGAGTTCGAGTCACCCTAAGAGTAAGGTGGGGAGTTCTTGGAGGGAGAGAGCCGAGGGTTTATCGGAAACAACCTCTCTACCCTAAGGTAGGGGTAAGGTCTGCGTACAAACTACCCTCCCCGCATCCTACTAGTGGGATTATACTGAGTTGTTTTTATTGTTATTGTCTGATTTTTTTATATTTGATAGGTTAAGATATCAAAAAGAAAGACAATTTAGGTGAAAGAATACAAAATGAAGAAAGCAAGGAAAATTAGGTAGTTTCATAGTTTGTACATCCCGAAAAGGGAACTCATAATTTCTCGTTTTGTTCCATTTGATGTGGTGGCTAGGTGTTGTTTGACGGAACGCAGAGTTAAGAAAGAAGGTAAAAATTTATTTTCTCTATCTCAATTTATTGTTGTTTGCCCATAAAATTTAAGAAAGGAAAAAAAACTTTTGAAACAAAAAACTTTTACTTGGTTTATGTATATTCTTTGTGGTCTTCTATTTTGTATATTGAGTTTCTGCAAATGTGATTGTAGGTATGTCACTGGCACAATAATTTTCATATTCTATGCCAGTGACTTACCTACGATCCCAGTGATGGCAAGAAAGAAGAAATATTCTGGAGGCAGAAATCAAGATATTTATGGTTAAAGGAAGGGGCCAGAAATACCAAATACTTTAAAAAAAAAAAAAAGGCAAACTCACACGAAAAGAGCAACAAAATCAGTAAATTGCTTGTGGGAGGAGAAATGATGTGAACTTATTAAAAAGGGTAATGGAAAAACTAGTGGGTAGACAAAATATGCCTTTTCGAAAGGAAAGCAGATAACTGATGCTTCACTCATAGCGAATGAAGTCTCGGGACTAGGGATTGAAAACGCATATGATCATGTTAATTGGCAATTTCTTTTCGGCACATTTTTGGAAAGAAGTGATTAAAATGGATCACATTCTGTGTAACAACAATAAGATACTCAATACTAATGTGCGTACATTGACAAATGTCACGTTATTCTGTGTCCTGTGGTAGGAATATAATTTGTCTTTAAATATAATCTGTCACTAATTAATGTTGTATGAAATGGAATTTGATAAATTTAACTCTGGTAGTAACCTTGTTTCTGATTTAGAGTCTGGAATCCTGAACCCGAGTCACAGTCTACGTTGCTGGGAATAGGTGAAGGGTAAAATTCAAGTTTCATATATCTTGTTTTGTTCTTTAGATTTCAGTCTCCAATACTTCGGATTTATTGATTGTCAGAGAGCTTTGATAAAAAAATCTTAGAATTAGCACTATACTCTTTCTTGAACACTTTAATCATTTGTGTTTGAGTAATTTAAATGATGGATGAAGTGGAGGTTAGCATCTGGAGTCTTGTGTGACAAGAAACAACAACAACAACAACAACCCAGTATAATCCCACTAGTGGGGTCTGGGGAGGGTAGTGTGTACGCAGACCTTACCCCTACCATGGGGTAGAGAGGCTGTTTCCAATAGACCCTCGGCATCCTTCCCTCCAAGAACTCCCCACCTTGCTCTTGGGGTGACTCGAACTCACAACCTCTTGGTTGGAAGTGGAGGGTGCTTACCATCANTTTCTTATGATTGTTGTGGCGGTACTAATATTGTCTCCCTTCCCTTTATCTCCCCTCTCCCTTTGCTTTGCATCTTTCTTCTGAATTTCATGGTATTGCTATTTATCTTATGAGTGTTGTTGTGATACTAATATTATCTTATGAGCCGAGGGTCTTTCGGAAACAGCCTCTCTACTCCTTCGGGGTAGGGGTAAGGTCTGCGTACACACTACCCTCCCCAGACCCCATTAATGGGATTCTATTGGGTTGTTGTTGTTGTTGTTGTTGTTGTAATTTAAATGATGTGGTTTTTGTTAGGCAAACATGTCAACCGTGAGACTTTCTTCGTGCTGTATTAAATTATAAATATGCTCCTCAGACTCAGAATAAAGATCCGAGGGTCTCCCGGAAATAGCTTTTTTAACCTTCTGGGTAGGGGTAAGGTCTGCGTATACTCTATCCTTCCCAGACCCCACTAGTGAGATTTTACTGGGTGTGTTTGTTTACCCGAAAAATGGATAGAGTTGAATTTATACGTAGTTCTAAAGATACGCAGTATAACTTGGCACAAATTGGATAAATAAGTAGAGAAATATCGAATATCGACTGTAGAAAAGGGAATTAAAACAAACCGAAATTGAGTAGGGAGTGATATTTCTATGAACAAGATGAACCAATGTGCTAAGCTCACAAAAGGATAATCTTTTCTAATATATCTGTCAATCTCAATAATATCTGGATTTTAGAGTATAAGGATGCTTCCATGTTCAATAATCTGCCCCTTACAGAAATGATAGACATTTTTCTTATAGTAGAAAAATCCTACTTTAGATATAAAAAATATATAGCGGAGATCCCATGATAGATTAGTTAATTGGCTTTCCTTAATTCCCGCCGAGATTCTCTCCCTTAGTGCGGCTATAACGGCTTTTGTCCCTTAGCTCGATCTTGATCGGACTTTGTATTGGTCGATCTCCAGATTTAGAGCTCGATATTGACTCGAGCTCGATATTGACTTGGGGCCCAGTATTGGTCGGTCTCTAGCTCTTGATCTTGATAACACCACTTCATAGCATAGTTCGATTTTGACCCGAGCTCGATAATGACTTCGAGCTCGGTATTTGATCGGTCCCTGAAACTTGAGGTGGGTAACCTAGCTTTAGATCTCATCTCGATATTATGAAGACGGCCTTCGGTCCATTATATTCTAATCGTGACTAATCATACGAAGGTCGAAACCGGTTTTGACTGTATACAGATAGTCCCCTTATTTCTCGAGAAGGATATGGCGAGAAACTACATGATTTTCCAACGGCATGACTAGATATACATTGACGTTTGTATTGAGCCCGACCATGACGTACGTGATAGCTGTCCCGTCAGTTCAGTTACCAAGGTATTAAATGTGTGTCAGACGATGGTCGACCACTGCTGGTTTTGAACCGTCATAGCTAAATCTATAAATAGCCGCTCTCTTCACCATTGTTTACTTTCAGATCTCCAATCACCAAATCTTCTAAGTTCTTTTTTGTATCTTCTGAGTTCTTCAACTGCAAATCTGTGATTTTCACTGCAAAATCTCTCTTTAGAACACCAAATCTTGTCATTTCCCTCTATTTTCAATCTTCAAATCCAGATGGCGAAAACGTCTAAAATCGTTCCTCAAAAAGAAAATGCTTCTTCTTCGCGGCCTGTCGGCGACAAAACACCGGTGGAGCCACGACCCGATGAGTGCGTTCCTGGGGGGGGGGGGATGTTCTCACTTATGATTTTAAGACCGATAAAGCCTCGTCGGTTCCCGGTCGATGCGTGCCAGTATCGAGGTATATATGCTCGATAACTGAAGGATACCTTAAGCAGGTAAGGAAAGATTGCAACTAGGAGAACTAAGAAGTGGTGATCCCGGCTCCCGAAGAAGATATCACCACCCATGTGGAAGGGTTTTTAAGTGTTTACACTTACCCTTTGACGTTGGTCCCCCTCGACCCCGTTGTTGTTGACTTTTGTCGCCAATATCAGATAACCCTAGGCCAAATCCACCCTTCCTTTTGGCGAATCATTATTTTTCACCGATTTTTCGTGAGAAAAGTCGAGGGGATGCCTTTTACCCTCGACCACCTCATCAGGTTATACAGTACCCTCCTCTATCGAGGTGGGTTAATAAAACTCCAATGCCGAGCTACCAAAGTACTGTTCTCGAGCATAGATGAGGATAAGGACCGAGGTTGGATGAGCCGGTTTGTTCGAGCGAGGACTTCCGACCTAATCCCAGCTCGAAGCTCGGTTGGCTTCCGAACTTGAAAAGACTAAATCTGAAGCTGCAAAGGCTAAAGCTAAGGCAGATGCAATCGTGGCCATCTACCGGGCCGATGCAAAAGCCGCTCAAGTACAAGCGAGAGAGGCAACCGAGACCGCTCAAACTCGAGCACATTGGGTTGCTGAACTCGCCAAATGCCAATCTCGGAGGGAAACCCTCGAGGAGATCCATTCTCGAGGTTTCGATCTTACCATAGAGATAATAAAGACTAAAGAGCTTGAAGCCGATGCTGGAGTCCTGGCTTCCGACGACGACGATGACGACGATGATGATGATGATGATGAGTGGGTCTGAGAGCGGGGAGGAGCTCGATGGAGAAGAGACTGCTCCCGGAGATAATCAGGAGCCTTAGGGTTTTTCATTTTTGACCTTTTTGTGTAGGGTCTTGATCGAACCTTGTAAATACCCTTATATATATAAAGATTGTTTCCTTTCCCGATTTGTCTTTGTTTCATTCCCTGTCTTGTGAAAATTTTGTTTCATTCATGCCTTATGAAAGTTTTCATACGTTCGAGGCTTTAGGCAATTTGGTCGAAGTCGGACCTTGTAGTCTTTATAACCGAGTGAGCGTTTGCCCGAACTCTCATTAAGAGTAGCCCTTGGGCTTTATGGTCGAGTGAGTGTTTTCTCAAGCTCGAAGTAATGTAGCCCTTAGGCTTAACAGTCGAGTGAGTGTTTTCTCAAGCTCGAAGTAATGTAGCCCTTAGGCTTAATAGTCGAGTGAATGTTTGCTCGAACTCGAAGTAATGTAGCCCGTAGGCTTTATGGTCGAGTGAATGTTTGCTCGAACTCGAAGTAATGTAGCCCGTAGGCTTTATGGTCGAGTGAATGTTTGCTCGAACTCGAAGTAATGTAGCATGTAGGCTTTATGGTTGAGTGAGTATTTGCTCGAGCTCGAAGTAAGAGTAGCCCTTAGGCTTAATAGTCGAGTGAGTATTTGCTCGAACTCGAAGTAATGTAGCCCATAGGCTTGAGTGATTATTTGCTCGAACTTGAAGTAATAGTAGCCCGTGGGCTTTATGGTCGAGTGAGTGTTTGCTCGAACTCGAAGTAATGTATCTCGTAGGCTTTATGGTCGAGCGAGTGTTTGCTCGAGATCGAAGTAAGGGTAGCCCTTAGGCTTAATATTCAAGTGAGTGTTTGCAGGGGCGGCCCGACGTATTTTGGGGCCTAAAGCCAAACTTTAATGAGGGGCCTTAATGTTTTAATTTTTTTATTTTTTTATTTGAAGTCAATTTTTCTAGCTTTTTTAGATGTAAAGTTACTAATAATTTTCTAATAATCAATTTTTCCTAATAAGTCTTTCTCAATTGACAATGTAGCTAACCCATTTAATCTCTCTCAATTCACACTTTCTATTTGACATACTTATCTTCTAATAAATAATCTAAAAATGCACTAAATAGCAAAATATTAAATTTTAGATGAGAAAATAATAAAAAGATAGAATAAATAGCAAAATATTAAATTTTATATGAGAAAATAATAAAAAGATAGAATGATAGAACCTGGTTCAAGAACGGATAACTTGATATCAAATTAAATTTTCTGCTCGAGTATGCTTCTCGTAAGACTTGAATTATGAAAATATAACAAAAACTACTCCAATATTTCTTGAATCAATACACTGAACTCTGAAGCTCCACAATAATTCTTTGATCTTTGGCTATTGAAGAATGGAGTTGATATAATATAGTGCCATAGTGCTATTAGTATACACGTTGTCTTCACTTTGCTGGAAAAAGTCATGTTGTCTTCACTTCAGAAGCTCCACAATAATGTTGGCTATTGAAGAATGGAGTAAGAACAAAGTATAAAAATAAAATATAGTGGCATAGTGCTATTAGTGCACACGTTGTCTTCACTTTGCTCGACAAAATTTTAGTTGAGAAAGTTGTGGTCCAATATCTCAAATTTGTGTTCAAACTTCCCGTTTCACTTTATAGTTTTTTTTTTAAAAAAGAAAAAAAAAATATATATATATATATATAATGTTTTTTTTAGGTATAACCAAAAAATGGGGGCCCCATAAATGTGGGGCCTAAAGCAATTGCTTTACCCGCTTTATGGACGAGCCGCTCCTGAGTGTTTGCTCGAACTCGAAGTAATGTAGCCCGTAGGCTTTATGGTCGAGCGAGTGTTTGCTCGAGCTCGAAGTAATGGAGCCCTTAGGCTTAATAGTCAAGTGATTATTTGCTCGAACTCGAAGTAATAGTAGCCCGTGGGCTTTATGGCCGAGTGAGTATTTGCTCGAACTCGAAGTAATGTAGCCTGTAGACTTTATGGTCGAGCGAGTGATTGCTCGAGCTCGAAGTAAGAGTAGCCCTTAGTCTTAATAGTCGAGTGAGTGTTTGCTCGAACTCGACGTAATATAGCCCGTAGTCTTGAGTGAGTATTTGCTCGAACTCGAGGTAATAGTAGCCTTTAGGCTTTATGGTCGAGTACGTTTTTGCTCGAGCTCGAAGTAAGAGTAGCCCTTAGGCTTAATAGTCGAGTAAGTGTTTTATCGAACTCGAAGTAATGTATCCCGTAGGCTTTATGGTCGAGCGAGTCTTTTCTCAAGCTCGAAGTAAGAGTAGCCCTTAGGCTTAATAGTCGAGTAAGTGTTTTCTCAAACTCGAAGTAATGTAGCCGGTAGGCTTTATGGTCGAGCGAGTGTTTGCTCGAACTCGAAGTAATGGAGCCCTTAGGCTTAATAGTCGAGTGAGTGTTTGCTCGAACTCGAAGTTATGTAGCATGTAGGCTTTATGGTCGAGTGAGTATTTGCTCGAACTCGAAGAAATGTATCCCGTAGGCTTTATGGTCGAGTGAGTATTTGCTCGAACTCGAAGAAATGTATCCCGTAGGCTTTATGGTCGAGAGAGTGTTTGTTCGAGCTCGAAGTAAGAGTAGCCCTTAGGCTTAATAGTTGAATGAGTGTTTGCTCGAACTCGAAGTAACGTAGCCCGTATACTTGAGTGAGTATTTGATCGAACTTGAAGTAATAGTAGCCCTTAGGATTTATGGTCGAGTGAGTGTTTGATCGAACGTGAAGTAATGTAGCCCGTAGGCTTTATGGTCGAGTGAGTGTTTGCTCGAGCTCCAAGTAAGAGTATCCCTTAGTCTTAATAGTCGAGTGAGTATTTGATCGAACTCGAAGTAATGTAGCCCGTAGGCTTTATGGTCGAGCGAGTGTTTGCTTGAGCTCGAAGTAATGGAGCCCTTAGGCTTAATAGTCGAGTGAGTGTTTGCTCGAACTCGAAGTTATGTAACCCGTAGGCTTTATGGTCGAGTGAGTATTTGCTGAACTCGAAGTAATGTAGCCCGTAGGCTTTATGGTCGAGAGAGTGTTTGATCGAGCTCGAAGTAAGAGTAGCTCTTAGGCTTAATAGTTGAGTGAGTGTTTGCTCGAACTCAAAGTAATAGTAGCCCGTAGGCTTTATAGTCGAGTGAGTGTTTGCTCGAACTCGAAGTAATGTAGCCCGTAGGCTTTATGATCGAGCGAGTGTTTGCTCGAGCTCGAAGTAAGGGTATCCCTTAGGCTTAATAGTCGAGTTAGTGTTTGCTCGAACTCGAAGTAATGTAGCCTGTAGGCTTTATGGTCGAGCGAGTGTTTGCTCGAGCTCGAAGTAATGGAGCCCTTAGGCTTAATAGTCAAGTAAGTGTTTGCTCGAACTCGAAGTTATGTAGCCCGTAGGTTTTATGGTCGAGTGAGTATTTTCTCGAACTCGAAGTAATGTAGCCCGTAGGCTTTATGGTCGAGCGAGTTTGCTCGAGCTCGAAGTAAGAGTAGCCCTTAGTCTTAATAGTCGAGTGAGTGTTTGCTTGAACTCGACGTAATGTAGCCCGTAGGCTTGAGTGAGTATTTTCTCGAACTCGAGGTAATGGTTGTCCTTAGGCTTTATGGTCGAGTGAGTATTTTCTCGAACTCGAAGTAATGTAGCCCGTAAGCTTTATGGTCGAGCGAATGTTTGCTCGAGCTCAAAGTAAGAGTAGCCCTTAGGCTTAATAGTCGAGTGAGTATTTGCTTTAACTCGAAGTAATGTAGCCAGTAGGCTTTATGGTCGAGCGAGTGTTTGCTTGAGCTCGAAGTAATGGAGCCCTTAGGCTTAACAATCGAGTGAGTGTTTGCTCGAATTCGAAGTTATGTAGCCCGTAGGCTTTATGGTCGAGTGAGTAATTGCTAGAACTCGAAGTAATGTAAACCTTAGGCTTAATAGTCGAGTGAGTATTTGCTTTAACTCGAAGTAATGTAGCCAGTAGGCTTTATGGTCGAGCGAGTGTTTGCTTGAGCTCGAAGTAATGGAGCCCTTAGGCTTAACAATCGAGTGAGTGTTTGCTCGAATTCGAAGTTATGTAGCCCGTAGGCTTTATGGTCGAGTGAGTAATTGCTAGAACTCGAAGTAATGTAAACCTTAGGCTTAATAGTCGAGTGAGTATTTGCTTTAACTCGAAGTAATGTAGCCAGTAGGCTTTATGGTCGAGCGAGTGTTTGCTTGAGCTCGAAGTAATGGAGCCCTTAGGCTTAACAATCGAGTGAGTGTTTGCTCGAATTCGAAGTTATGTAGCCCGTAGGCTTTATGGTCGAGTGAGTAATTGCTAGAACTCGAAGTAATGTAAACCTTAGGCTTAATAGTCGAGTGAGTGTTTGCTCGAACTCGTAGTTATGTAGCCCGTAGGCTTTATGGTCGAGTGAGTATTTACTCGAACTCGAAGTAATATAGCCCGTAGGCTTTATGGTCGAGCGAGTGTTTGCTCGAGCTATAATAGTAGCCCTTAGGCTTTATGGACGAGTGAGTGTTTGCTCGAACTTGAAGTAATATAGCCCGTAGGTTTTATGGTCGAGCGAGTGTTTGCTCGAGATCGAAGTAAGAGTAACCCTTAGGCTTAATAGTCAAGTGAGTGTCTGCTTGAACTCGAAGTTATGCAGACCGTAGGCTTTATGGAGCTTGGTCTCATTGATCTTTCAGTTGGCAGTCCCCAATTTATGGGGTAACCTTTCAAACTCTGGTCATGGTCGGCCCTTAAGCCTATTTGAACATGAAGTAGAAAGATCTTTCTACAATATGAGATACTGGTAAAGAAGAACTTTCTCTTTATAAGTGATTATACATGTGTTCGTGTTTTGTGCCAGGGCTTGAGCAAAACTATGCGGGCATGGTTCGTTTGACCATTTGACCCTTACATCTTTTCCTATCGAGACCCTGTTTGACATGAAGTAACTTTCTTGTATCGAAATTGATTTATTCGATGGCAATGCCCCCCAGTATTCGAGGTTGATTGTAAAGAGGCCTCAAATACTGTTAAATTATTCTAAGTTAGCACGATCAATGGTTTCCTCATTAAAAACCTTGCCGTAAAACCCATTTGGGTAACGGTCTAAGGGAAAAAGAGTGCAACGCGTGCTTTCAGGCCTAAAGGCTTCGGGTTGAATAATCCATCCCTGTTCCTGGTCGAACTCATGCAAAGGTTAGTTTCGAAATATAAATGAACATGGGAGGGTCGTACCTTAGTAGTAGTATCATTTTAGGTGCGACACGTTCCAATTGCTTGGTAGTTGTTTGTCGTTTATCACACAGAGCTTGTAGGATCCTTTTCTGAAGATTTCGAGAACCTGATACGGTCCTTCCCAGTTCGAACCCAGTTTTCCTTCATTTGGATTTTGGGTGTTAAGGGTGACTTTCCTTAGCACTAAGTCCCCGATTATAAAATGGCGAAGATTGGTTCTTCGATTATAGTATCTTTTGATCCGCTATTTTTGGGCGGCCAATCGAACGAGAGTTGCTTCTCATTTTTCGTCCAATAATTCTAGGCTCATGTTCATTGTTTCGTTATTCGACTCATTTGTCGCATATCAAAATCTGATGCTAGGTTCTCCAACCTCAACCGGGATAAGAGCTGGGGTGCTATAAATCAACGAGAATGGTCTTGCTCCGGTACTGGATTTTGATGTTGTGTGGTACACCCATAGGACTTCGGGTAGTATTTCTCTCCATTTTCCTTGAGCGTTGTTTAATTTTTTCTTAAGATTTTGGATGATGGTTTTGTTGGTCGATTCGGCATGTCCGTTCCCGCTGGGATGATAAGGTGTTGATAGGATTCTTTTTGATTTTGTGGTCCTCGAGAAATTTAGTTACTTTGCTGCTGATGAATTACTTTCCATTATCACATACAATCTCAGATGGCATCCTGAACCGACATATGATGTGGTCCCAGATGAATTCTATTACTTCCTTTTCTCTGACTTTCTCGAAAGCCTGTGCTTCAACCCATTTAGAGAAAATCAGTCATAAACAAAATAAACCGAGCCTTACCTGGGGCCGAGGGGAGGGGGCCGACGATGTCCATCCCACATTTCATGAAAGGCCATGGAGAAAGGACAGAGTGGAGAAGTTCCCCGGGTTGATGAATCATGGGCTCATGTCTTTGGCATTTGTCGTATTTTTGAACGAACTCCTTTGCATCCTTGTTCATATCGGTCCAATAATGCCCTGCTCTGATTATTTTATGGACCAACGAATTGGCACCAGAATGATTTCCATAAGTGCCTTTGTGAATTTCACGTAAGATGTAATCGGTGTATACCGGTCCCAAACATATTGCTAGCGGACCATCGAACGTCCTCCTAAATCAAGGTGAACCGTGCTGCCTTTGTGCGCAGAGCCCTCGATTCTTTTGGATCTAACATAAACTTCCCGTTCTTGAAGTACTCTATGTATTTATTTCTCCAATCCCGGGTTAAACTCGTGGAGTTTATCTCGGCGTGGCCTTCTTCGATTACCGATTTCATGAGTTGTACGACAGTCCCCGAGTTGAGTTTGTCATCCTCGACCGACAAACCTAAGTTTGCAAGAGCGTCGGCCTCACTGTTCTGCTCTCGAAGTACATGTTGCAAAGTCCATTCCTTTGATCGATGTAGAATCACTTGTAATTTATCCAAGTACCTCTGCATTCGATCTTCCTGGACTTCAAAAGTCCCATTGACTTGATTTATCACAAGGAGGGAATCACATTTAGCCTCCATGACCTCGGCTCCCAAACTTCTAGCTAATTCGAGACCTGCAATCATGGCCTCATACTCGACCTCATTGTTAGTCAATTTTGTAGTTTTAATAGATTATCTAACTACATTACCTATGGGTGATTTTAGTACGATGCCCAGTCCGGACCCCTTTGTGTTCGAGGCACCGTCTGTAAAGAAGGTCCAGACTCCGGAAGAGGTACCCGATTTTATTAGTAATTCCTTTTCAATCTCAGGTACGAAGGCTGGCGTAAAGTCAGTGACGAAGTCCGCTAAGATTTAAGATTTGATAGTGGTTCAAGGTCGATACTGTCGTACCCGCCGATCTCTATGGTCCATTTGGCCAATCGACCTGAAAGCTCAGGTTTGTGTAAAAACTTTCGTAGAGGATAAGTTGTTACAAAATGTATCAGATGGCACTGAAAATATGGTTTTAGTTTCCTAGAGGCACTTATTAAAGCAATCGCTAATTTTTTTAAGTGTGGATATCTAGTTTCGGCCTCACCTAAAGTTCGACCGACATAATAAATAGGGAATTTCTTACTTCGTTCTTCTTGAATTAGGACTCCACTTACCGTTATCTCCAAGATAGCTAGATACAGATAAAGTTGTTCATCTACCTTCGGGGTATGAAGCAAAGGATGGCTCGATAAATACCGTTTTAACTATTCCAAAGCATACTAGCATTCCGCAGTCCATGCTAAATTGCTTTTCTCTTTATGCAGAGAGAAACATCGGTGGCTCCTATCTGAGGATCTCAAAATGAATCGTCCCAGGGCGGCTATCCGCCCCGTTAGCCTCTGTACGGACTTTACACTATCTACCACTGTGATGTCCTCAATAACTTTAATTTTATCGGGGTTAATCTTGATTCCCCGATTGGACACCATAAAACCGAGAAACTTGCCCGAGCCAACCCCAAATGCATATTTTTCGGGATTGAGCTTTATATTGTACTCCCTTAGTATGTCGAAAGTTTCATGCAAATGCTTTAAATGGTCATCTTCTAGTAGGGATTTAACTAACATGTCATCAATATAAACTTTCATTAATTTTCCTATTTGCTTTTCGAACATTCGGTTTACTAGGTGTTGATAAGTTGCACCGGCATATTGTAAGTACCCGTAAAACTTTTAACCAAAACTCAGGGTTTCGTGGTGCCAAATATTAACCAAACTGAGAGGAAAATGTTTCGCAGTAGAACGCATTTCTGCGGCCTATTATGCGGCCGCATAATCACTCTGCGGACCGCATAATGGCCGCAGAGTGAAGCAGTAAGTTTGGCCAACTTGAGGTCAGTTTTGCGGTCGATTATGCGACCGAATAATCGATATTTTGACCGCATATCGGGCGCATAATTCCTCTTGGGTTTCTGCGGAGGGAGTTCTGCGGTGCATTATGCGACCGCAGAACGAGTATGCAGACCGCATACTGGTCGCATACCTGGGCCGTAAGTTCAGGCCCCTATGGGCCATTTCTGCTGTCACTTTGCGGACCGCATAACCATTATGCGACCGCAGACTTGTGTCGGGGCACCATTTTTCTTAATTTAAAACCCAATCCCTATTCCGTTAAAACACCCATTTAGTCTATTTTGAAGCTCATTTCTAAGATTTCTAGTGTGAGAGAAGAAGGTTCTAGAGGGAGGGCCTAATTCCCATCAATTAATCTTCAACCATCACTCAAAGCTTGGAAATATTCAAGTATAGTACCAAATTCTTCATCCAAAAAGGTAAGACTTCATCACCCCAGCTCTTAATTTCAAACATAGCTATAATGGAGTATTAATAAGATGGTCCATGGGTGTGAGGGTTGTTTATCTTTCATGCATGTGATAAAGAGTGTGGGAAAAATAAAAAGTGAACTAGAACTATGAACATTTTCCTAATTTTAGGTTCAATTCGTATATTGCAAAAATAGATTGACGTTGCTAAGGGATCCGGATAATTGTAGAGTCTAAAGAAGCGCGATTGAGGTATGTATGGATAACTCTTTTCTTCCTAGAATCGAACTCCTGGTGTCCGAATAATTGGTGTAAGTTCCAACTTGATCTTACTAGAATTGTTTGCCTTAGTGTTTTGGGTTGAAAGATTCATGTTCCCTAATTGTTTAGATGTTTACCATGTCATCATGTTGTTTGAGAACGTAACTATGATTTTCCAAGCTCCTTCCCTTATGTGTGCAATGCCTTATATGATGGTACTTATCGACATGAATGATGACGTTATTTGAACGAATAAAAAGGGAAAGACTTGAATTGTGAAATATGCCCAAGTGCCAAGAACTATTTAATAAATGAGGTTGTTTGTTCCATGTATTGAAAGATGGGAAAGAAATGTGAATTGAGTGAACAATTGAAAGAGGTTATGTCTCAAGTGAGATGGCTTAGCCGATCGGGCCGAGATCAGACGCCATGCCGTACACATGGTGGCATTCGTGTTGGAACTATTGCTTTACATTGTGGATATGGATATGTATCACTTGGGATGTCTGAGAAGGTCGGTCCGAGACCGGACTCCGTGTAAAAACACGGTGGCATTATGAGTTGTGGCTTTGGCACTAAAGATTATTAACCTAAAAAGATGGAAGAATTGAACTGGAAACTATGTGATCCTTACTTGGTGTTTCTTTTTATTTCTATGAAGTACTTATTGATTATTATGATTGCCTTCTCTTTGTTTCACTGTTCATTCTACTAAGATTAGTGTTTGCCTTACATACTAGTACTATTCGACAGTACTAACGTCCCTTTTGCCGGGGGCGCTACATCTTTGAATGGATGTAGGTGGTTCCATCATAGATAGTGCTGATCACAGATAGTGGTGCTCTCCCTCACACTCCTCACAACAGTCTTGGTGAGCCCCATTTCTTCTCGGGGTCATGTAGTCCTTTGTTTTGTATAAGTTTTCATATTTTGAGGTATAGTCGGGGCCTTGTTGTCGGCATTGTCATATTGCTCTTTTGTACCCTTAGAGGCTCCGTAGACGTTTATGTGGGTCATGTATGTATGTTGGGGTGGTCGTTGGATCGAGTTGTATTTTGGAAACTTAACTATGACATAATATATATAATGAAAAATGAACTAGCAACATTTACATAATTATATAACTGATCTCTCCTCTGTTTTACAAATGGTGATGCATTTCTTTTTTGGATTATGAGTGAGTCGGGTAGGAAAGGTTTAATAGGCTTGCTCGACCGAGTTCACTCGGTTGAGCGCCGTTCGCGCTCCCCGAGCTTGGGGCGTGACAAACTTAGTATCAGAGCCTAAGGTTTTAAAGTGTCCTAGGATGTCTCAGAGCCGTGTCTAGTAAAGCCCTTCTTATCGGTGTGTTGTCGACCACATATATAATTAGGGGGCTACTTGGACATTTAAGAATGATACCCTTAATTGTTGTTCTATATCGTGCGATAGAGCGGAACGTGAGGTTGTTTTCCCCTAACTCGTGCATTGTTCTAACTTTCAGTAAATTGCACCTAAGAAGAGAGTGAGAATTGGCCAAGAAGCCAATACCACCCTAGGAGTGGTTGTTGATCCCTTACTTGATAATGCAGGTGAGGATAATCCCCTTACTATCACATTGCCTGATTCGTCTATTCCAGAACAGACTACCCCAGTTCCTATACCCACGGAGGGTGCCACAATCCCTCCCGCCGATATTTCTGATAGAGATCTTAGAGGAGCTATTCAGATGCTGACTCAGTTAGTAGCTTCCCAAGCTCAGAGGTCAAATTTTGCACCCACCTCATTTAGCATGCAAGGAGATTCTTCTAGTTCTAGGGTAAACAAGTTCCTTCAGTTAGACCCTCCAGTGTTCACAGGTACTGATCCCGAGGCAGACCCTTAAGATTTCATTGATGAGATGCATAAGACTCTCCGAGTTATGCATTCTACGGAAACAGATGGAGTAGAGTTGGCCTCCTATCGTCTGAAAGGGGTGGCATATTCCTGGTTTGAGATGTGGGAGGATTCCCGTGAGGAGGGGAGACCTCCAGCGGGATGGAGTGAGTTTGCGGATTCCT
Organism: Nicotiana otophora; assembly: GCA_000715115.1. Taxonomy (NCBI): domain Eukaryota; kingdom Viridiplantae; phylum Streptophyta; class Magnoliopsida; order Solanales; family Solanaceae; genus Nicotiana; species Nicotiana otophora. The sequence goes on along the minus strand of AWOL01S0002595.1, from coordinate 41,762 downwards.
TCATAGACCATTTCTTGCCCGTCGAGACTAAGGTAGCCCGTGATGTGGAGTTTGAGACCCTTAAACAGGGTAGTAAGAGTGTGTGGGAATATCACATGGAGTTTGTGCGCTTGTCAAAGTATGTTGCTCATATGATGCCGACTATGGAGACTAGGGTGCGTCGATTTGTGCAGGGCCTTAGCCCTTTAGTTATTAATGAGCTTGCCACAGCTGCTCTAAATTCTGACATGAACTATGGAAAGATGGTGGCATTTTCCCAAGCTATGGAGGCTCGAAAGTTAAAGTTCAGGATGGAACGGGAAAGTAGTAGTAGGGCCCGATCATCGGGCAACCTTGGGGATGCATTCGTAGGTGGGAGATCAGCTTTTCGGGGAGGATCATCGGGGCCATCCCAGTCTTATGCTCAGTCTTCAGCTAGTGCCCCTCCATCAGGGCACGGTCAGCAGCAGTGGAGTCACTTTTGGCTCGGTCAGGGCAGCAGGGGGTCCCACCATCAGGGCCGATCAGGAGGGAGATTCCAGCAGCTGCAGAGGGTCCCATGCCCTAAGTGTGGAAGGAAACATTTGGGAGTGTGCTACCTGGACATGCCAGTATGTTATGGATGTGGAATAAGAGGCCATATTCAGAGGGAGTGTCGTGCATCCCGTCAGGGTGCAGGTAGGGTCACAGCTCAGTCATCCAGTCCTACAAACACTACATATTTAGCACCCCCTCTAGCTCGAGGCTCTCCAGCACCCACATGGCGTGGTGCAACTAGGGGTGGTGCACAGAGTTCGGGAGGACCCAGCCGATTCTATGCTATGAGTGGTCGACAGAGTGCGGAGGCTTCCCCAGATGTCGTCACAGGTATATTAACTCTTCAATATCATGATGTGTATGCCCTTATTGATCCCGAATATTCTTTGCCCTATGTTGATCCTTATGTTGCTATGAGCTTCGGGATAGAACAGGAACAACTTCATGAGTCGTTCTCTATATCTACTCCGGTTGGCGAGTCTATTATGGCTGCATAGGTTTATAGGGATTGTGTTGTCATGGTGTATGGTCGGGATACCATGGACGATCTTATTGAACTAGGGATGATTGATTTTGACGTAATAATGGGAATGGATTGGCTTTATTCAAGTTTTGCCAAACTCAATTGCCGAGCCAGAATCATGAGGCTTGAGTTTCCTAACGAGCCAGCTGTTGAGTGGGAGGGGAATAATGTTATGCCAAAAGGTAGGTTTATTTCTCACCTTAAGGCCACGAAGATGATCAGGAAGGGGTGTATTTATCGTTTGGTCCGAGTTACGGACACCACTACTGAGGTGCCTACCCTTGAATCTATATCAATTGTGAATGAATTCCCCGATGTATTTTTGGATGAGCTCCCTGAAATTCCTCCAGATAGGGAGATTGATTTTGGGATTGATGTGATGCCGGGCACGCAACCTATATCCATTCCATCTTATAGAATGGCGCCTACAGAATTAAAAGAGCTAAAGGAACCAATAAGCGATTTTCTAGAGAAAGGTTTCATCCGACCGAGTGTGTCACCTTGGGGCGCACCGATTCTCTTTGTCAGAAAGAAAGATGGACCGCTGCGGATGTGTATTGATTACTGGCAACTCAACAAATTCACAATCAAAAACAAATACCCATTGCCTAGAATAGATGATTTGTTGATCAATTACAAGGTGCTAAGTTCTTCTCCAAAATTAATTTGCGGTATGGGTACCATCAATTGAAGGTAAGGGAGCAGGAGATTCCGAAAATAGCTTTTAGAACCCGGTATGGGCACTTTGAATTTTTGGTAATGTCTTTCGGGCTAACAAATGCCCTAGCAGATTTCATGGATCTTATGAATCGAGTCTTCAAGCCGTTCCTCAACTCCTTTGTGATAGTATTCATTGACGACATCCTTGTGTATTCACGAAGTCGAGAGGATCACGCCGATCACCTCAGGGCAATTCTGCAAACTCTTCATCAACACCAATTGTATGCAAAGTTCCCGAAATGTGAATTTTAGCTTAAATCTGTTACATTCCTAGGTCATGTCATCTCCGGAGAAGGAATTAAGGTTGATCCTCAAAAGATTGCAGCGGTGAAAGATTGACCTAGACCTACTACTCCAACAGAGATTCGTAGTTTCTTAGGTTTAGTCGGGTATTATAGGAGGTTCGTGGAGGGGTTCTCCACTCTTGCCTCCCCATTGACTAAATTGACGCAGAAGACGGTTAAGTTCCAGTGGTCCGATTCTTGTGAAAGGAGCTTCCAGGAATTGAAATCAAGATTGACTTTGGCGCTGGTATTGACCCTGCCAGAGGGCACCGAGGGGTTTGTGGTGTATTGCGATGCTTCAAGGATCGGTCTTGGGTGTGTATTATTGCAACATGGTAAGGTTATAGCATATGCTTCAAGGAAAATTAAGAATCATGAAAAGAACTATCCAACTCATGACTTAGAGCTTGCGGCGGTGGTTTTTGCATTAAAACTTTGGCGTCATTATTTGTATGGAGTGCAAGTAGAAGTATTCACAAACCACAAGAGTCTTCAGTACATTTTTAAGCAAAAGGAATTGAACTTAAGGCAAAGAAGGTGGCTCAAGTTGCTCAAAGATTATGACATCGATATTTTGTATCATCCGGGGAAAGATAATGTTGTGGCGGATGCTCTTAGTCGGAAGTCTATGGGTAGTTTGGATCACTTGGAGGCATGTCAAAGGCCCTTGGCCCGGGAGGTTCACCAGTTGGCTAGTTTGGGAGTTCGTCTTGCGGACTCTAATGAAGGGGGAGTGATTATGCGGAATAGGGCAGAATCATAGTTTGTGACGGAGGTCAAGGAGAAGCAATACAATGATCCAGTGTTGGTGCAACGGAAGGAGGGGATTCATAAACACACGACTACGGCTTTTTCTCTTGGCATGGATGACAGTACATTACGATACCAAGGGCGGTTATGTGTTTCAAACGTAGCTTCGGGAAAAAGTCATGGTAGAAGCTCATACTTCTAGATATTCCGTGCACCTAGGTTCTACAAAAATATATCATGATCTCAAGAAAGTTTACTGGTGGAATGACATGAAGAGGGGTGTGGCGGACTTTGTGGCAAAATGTTCAAACTGTCAACAAGTAAAGGTTTTGCATCAAAGGCCCGGTGGGTTAGCACAAAGTATAGTAATTCCAATGTGGAAATGGGAAATGATCAATATCGATTTTGTGGTAGGGTTACTGCGCACTCCGCGTAAATTTGACTCAATTTGGGTGATCGTGGATCGACTCACGAAATTAGCACACTTCTTGCCGGTTAAATCCACTGAAGCTGCGGAACAATATGCTCAATTGTATATCAAGAAAATAGTCAGGCTTCATGGCACTCCAGTTTCCATCATTTCCGATCGAGGGAGCCAGTTCACAGCTAATTTCTGGAACACATTTTAACAAGGTTTGGGTACGCACGTGAATCTTAGCATGACCTTCCATCCACAAACTGACGGGCAAGCAGAGCGGACTATTCAGACGCTTGAGGACATGTTGCGTGCATGTGTGCTTGACTTAAAGGGTAGCTGGGATGATCATTTGCCGCTCATAGAATTTGCTTATAACAACAGCTTCCACGCTAGTATTCAGATGGCGCCGTTTGAGGCCTTGTATGGTAGAAGATGTAGATCGCCGATTGGGTGGTTCGAGGTTGGAGAAGCTGAACTAATAGGACAAGACCTTGCACATCATGCTATGGAAAAGGTTAAGATCATAAAAGAGTGGTTGAAAACTGCTCAGAGTCGTCAAAAATCCTATTCGGATGTTCGTCGCAGAGACTTAGAGTTCAAGGAAGATGATTGGGTGTTCTTGAAGGTATCTCCCATGAAGGAGATCATGCGTTTTGGAAAGAAAGGGAAATTATGTCTGAGGTATGTCGGGCCGTATAGAATTACTCATAGGATAGGTCAAGTGGCGTACAAGCTTGATCTACCACCTGAGATGTCATTAGTGCACCCAGTATTCCATGTGTCCATGGTGAAGAAGTTAGTTGGATATCCGTCCGCTATCGTGCAGGTTGAGACCATCGAGGTTAGTGAAGAATTGTCGTACGAAGAGATTCCGGATGCTATTCTTTATAGACATGTCCGAAAGTTGAGGAACAAAGAAATTGCATACATAAAGGTATTATGGCAAAACCAGCAAGTTGAAGAAGCTACTTGGGAAGCCAAGAATGAAATGAAAAAGAAGTACCCTCATTTATTTGAATAGCCATGTAATAGCTCTATAAAGTTGCCCCCCCCCCCAAAAAAAAAGAAACAATTTTGTATCACTTGCTCGGATAATATAAAGACACTACTTTCTAGTTATATGTCCCCCCATGAGGCTTTGGTTGGTAATATTTGGCATTCTATTGTGTCATTTAATTCTGTATATGTTGCTAAGGTGTGTTTCGGGGGTTCTCTGACAGGTGGTTAGGCCTAAACACAAAGGAAACTCTGGCGAAACTTTTAGAAAATTAGGAAGTTAGGCAAATTGGGGGCTGATGGTATGTGGCATGACTGCAACTGTGTTAAGTGAACCCTGATCCTCATTCGAGTACGAATGATCTTAAGTGGGGGAGGATGTAAGGACCCGTACAAATTTTAACCAAAACTCGGGGTTTCATGGTGCCAAGTTAGGTTCTTGCGTTACTGTAGAAGAAATTATTCGCAAGCTCACCGCAGTTCAGACTTTTTGGGTTGAACACTACCCTATGGACTGAGAGGAAAATGTTTCGCAGTAGAACGCATTTCTGCGGCCCATTATGCGGCCGCATAATAACTCTGCGGATCGCATAATGGCCGCAGAGTGAAGCAGTAAGTTTGGCCAAGTTGAGGTCAGTTTTGCGGTCGATTATACGACCAAATAATCGATATACGGACCGCATATCGGTCGCATAATTCCTCTTGGGTTTCTGCGGAGGGAGTTCTGCGTTACATTATGCGACCGCAGAACGAGTATGCGGACCACATACTGGTCGCATACCTGGGCCGTAAGTTCAGGCCCCTAAGGGCCATTTCTGCTGTCACTTTGCGGACCGCATAACCATTATGCGGTCACATATATGACCGCAGACTTGTGTCGGGGCACCATTTTTCTTAATTTAAAACACAACCCCTATTCCGTTAAAACACCCATTTAGTCTATTTTGAAGCTCATTTCTGAGATTTCTAGTGTGAGAGAGAGAAGGTTCTAGAGGGAGGGCCTAATTCCCATCAATTAATCTTCAACTATCACTCAAAGCTTGGAATATTCAAGTGGAGTACCAAATTCTTCATCCAAAAAGGTAAGACTTCATCACCCCAGATCTTAATTTCAAACATAGCAATAATTGGGTATTAATAAGATGGTCCATGGGTGTGAGGTTTGTTTATCTTGCATGCATGTGATAAAGAGTGTGGGAAAAATAAAAAGTGAACTAGAACTATGAACATTTTCCTAATTTTGGGTTCAATTCGTCTATTGCAAAAATAGATTGACGTTGCTAAGGGTCCCGGATAATTGTAGAGTCTAAAGAAGCGCGATTGAGGTATGTATGACTAACTCTTTTCTTTCTAGAATCGAACTCCTGGTGTCCGAATAATTAGTGTAAGTTCCGACTTGATCTTACTAGAATTGTTTGCCCTAGTGTGTTGGGTTGAAGATTCATGCTCCCTAATTGTTTAGATGTTTACCATGTCATCTTGATGTTTGAGAACGTAACTATGATTTTTCAAGCTCATTCCCTTATGTGCGTAATGCCTGTGATGGTACTTATCGACATGAATGATGACGTTATTTGAACGAATAAAATGGGAAAGACTTGAATTGTAAAATGTGCCCAAGTGCCAAGAACTATTTAATAAATGAGGTTGTTTGTGCCATGTAATGAAAGATGGGAAAGAAATGTGAATTGAGTGAACAATTGTAAGAGGTTATGTCTCAAGTGAGATGGCTTAGCCGATCGGGCTGAGATCGAACGTCATGCCGTACATATGGTGGCATTCATTTTGGAACCATTGATTTACTGTCACGCCCCAAATCTGAAGAGGCGTGGCCGGCACCCGGTACCATACTCGACCCGAGCGTACCACTCTGTAACTATGAACTCTAGAGGGGTAACCCTCAACCTAGGCCGATAAGGCCATATTCTGAATCATCTGAAAATATCGTCTCTCTCATATGAGGGGTAAACATACCCAAAAACTCATATATATTTATATATATATATAAATATGCAGGCTGACGAGGCCGTCTTGAATATCTACTGATATACAAACTATACAGGACTTGTCTACAAGCTTCTAGAGATAATTGAACTGTATCATGGTCGGGTTAGGGCCTCGACCTACCCATCAAACCTGTATATATAAAATAGAATCCAAGGTCTAGACATGGTAACTCCGGGGAAGTGGAGCTTACCAACCAAGCTCATATTTGGCTCTGTCTACTGGGAAAGTCTATCCATCTGTCTATCAGGACCTGCAGGCATGAAATGCAGCGTCCCCAGCAAAGGGACGTCAGAACAAATAATGTACTGAGTATGTAAGGCAACAAAATAACTGAAAGTTGAAACTGAACTGATGATATAATAACGGAATGTAACTGGGAGTCAAAAATAATCTGAAGATATGCTTACCTGCTGATACTGACTCAACTCTCTCCATATAGTATGTAAAATAGTTGTCCGGCCCTATAAGGCTCGGTATGTGTAACTGCCCTTCCGTAGTAGGCTCGCTCATAGGCGCTCGGCCATACTAGGCTCTGTATCTCGACCATTCTGGGCTCGCTCATAGGCGCTCGGCCACAGTAGGCTCAGTATATAACTTACCATCTAATCAGAGGTTGCCCAATAGGGGACTGCCCACCGATTATAGCTCGATGGTGGTGAAAATACTATAATACTGTATATGTATAGGCCCTCTACTCTCTTGACTGGAAGAAGACAATACTAAATTGAATATAGAGTCTCGATAAGGGAGAATACTATAACTTCTGAGACTAGGATAATGTGAATAAATTCAGGAATACAAACTTCTCTTTATGCTTCGTTATCAAACTCATGTAGTTACGAGATCATGCCAAAATGAAGAAAGGTTTAGCCTTAACATACCTTATCACAATGTTTTCAATCACCAACTTGAACTCGCCTCTTCTCACCTTAAGATACAACAACGATAATATTACTATCATTAAGTTACGTAAGGTACAACTAACGCACAACGAACGACAAGCTTATTTTGTATTAAAACGG
>AWOL01S0002595.1:0-30892 GCA_000715115.1 Nicotiana otophora | reverse complement strand
CAATAACAACATATATACATTAGTTTCCAACCTTATGCATACCATACAATACTACAAAACAGCCCAACACACCCCAATCGCTTCATACACAAAACGACCACCGTAGTAGTGTCAACAACTCGAAAATGTTACGACGAACGACCAGACCAACATCCTGAATTTATGTGATGTGTCTACACACCCTTCCTCCTCCAAAACTCCACAAAACAGTAGTAAAACAGGCAGCCCAACAGCACCACAAAACAGTCCGCTACAAGTGAATAACTCGAACTCACGGCTTCTGATCACCGTCCCGTGAGTTCTTACAAATAAAGAACGACTTACTATGAATCTACAGCAGAAACAAATGGATGAAAGAGAGCAGTAAACTTACCTTATTTGTTGGATAACTCGGCTCCTATTTTGGTTCTTCAAACTCTAAGCTTTACCTCTAATTAGAACTTGAAAGGGAAAGAAAATCAATTGGGGTTTGTGGGAAATTTTTGGGAGGCTTTTTGCAGAGATTAAGTCTGGTTATTTTGCCATATTATCAGCCTAATATATGAAGGGGATAGGACTTTAAAAATTCCTCTTTGATCAACCCGAATTGGCTCATTTATGGACGACCCGAACAGGCCCAGGTTTGGATTCTCGTTTAAGCAAGTAGGTGACAGTCTGTGCAGTCTCGAAAAAATGCTCATATATCTCTACTCCAATATCGTATTGATAAACGGTTTAATGCGTTGGAAAGTAGACTCATAGATATTTAATTTGATGGGTGGAACACCCCATAACTCTACGTATATTAGGAGAAAATGGCAGTTACATTTGACTCAAAGTTTCAGTAAAACTTATGAACGTAACTTGTGATGACTTTCATCGACTTTTGTTCCACCACTCGCTTGACTTCAAAACATAACATACGACTATCATACGAGTAACATAACTCATAACATAACCACTTTATCAATTTAAACACCCGGGTCTCACTCCAAAAGTACATGTTATAACATTCCCAATTTGTCGACTTTCGACGAAACATTATTGTTTTTCAATTCCTTTAGCTTCTGAACCTTCTAACCATCTTTGTACTTGTTGTTCATGATCTTCAATATTTGTAACCTCCGAGGTAATATGATTAACTTACTTTGTAAACTTTTCAAATATGATTTCTTTCTGAGCTTACATCAATTGCCTTATGACGTACTCGTACGTACGAAAACATGGGTTGTAACATTTACATTGTGGATATGGATATGTCTCACTTGGGATGGCATAGCCGGTAGGGCCGAGACCGGACTCCGTATAAAAATACGGTGGCATTATGAGTTGTGGCTTTGGCACTAAAGATTATTAACCTAAAAGATGGAAGAATTGAACTGGAAACTATGTGATCCTTACTTGGTGTTTCTTTGTATTTCTATGAAGTACTTATTGATTATTATGACTGCCTTCTCTTTGTTTCACTGTTCATCACAGCAGTCTTGGTGAGCCACATTTCTTCCCGGGGTCATGTAGTCCTTTATTTTATATAAGTTTTCATATTTTGAGGTATAGCCGGGGCCTTATTGCCGGCATTGTCATGTTGCTTTTTTGTACCCTTAGAGGCTCCGTAGACGTTTATGTGGGTCATGTATATATGTTGGGGTGGTCGTTGGATCGAGTTGTATTTTGGAAACTTAACTATGACATAATGTATATAATGAAAAATGAACTAGCAACATTTAAATATTTATATAACTGATCTCTCCTCTGTTTTACAAATGGTGATGCGTTTCCTTTTTGGATTATGAGTGAGTCGGGTAGAAAAGGTTTAATAGGCTTGCTCGAGCGAGTTCACTTGGTTGAGCTCCGGTCGCGCTCCCTGAGGTTGAGGCGTGACACATATTTAGACCGAATGGCATTACATTATAACAGTAAGTCCCGTACTTAGTGATAAATGAGGTCTTCTCCTGATCCTCCGGATTCATCTGTATTTGTTTGTACCCGAAATAGGCATCGAGAAAATTGAGAATCCCGTGGCTGGCCGTGGCATCGATCATACGATCGATATTAGGCAAAGGAAAAGAATCTTTAGGGCATGCTTTATTTAGGTCTTTATAATCTATACACATTCTAAATTTGTTCCCCTTTTTAGGGACTACCACCACATTTGCCAGACTGTTTACCCAACAAATGGATAAAGTTAAATTTATACATAGTTCTAAGGATACATGGTATAACTTGGCACAAATCGGATAAGCAAGTAGAGAAATATCGAATATCGGCTGTAAAAAGGGAATTAAAACAAACCGAAATTGAGTAGGGAGTGATATTTCTATTGTAATGGCCCGACAAGTCATTTTGACTTTTAGAATCCTGTTACCCTAAATAAAACTCCCCGTATGTGCTTTTATTGATTTATGACTTGCGGGGATGGTTGGTTTGGGATTTGAAAGTGTTCGGGTTGAAATCAGAACACTTGGTTCCTTAGTTTGGCTTTCAAAGGCCAAGTTTGACTTCGGTCAATATTTTGAAAAAACGTTCGTATGATGATTTCGGACTAGGGCGGGTGTTCGAATCGGGTTTTGGATAACCCGGAAGCATTTCGGTGATTAATAGTGAAAATCAACTACTTGAAGGTTTAAAATTCTTTAAATTTGGTTTGGAGCAGGTTTTAGAGTAATCGAGGTCCGTTTAAAATTCTGAGTTTGGGAATAGTTGTGTATGGTGATTTAAGACTTGCACGCTAAATTTGGTGTCATTCCGAGTAGTATAAGTATATTTTGGCGGGTTCGAAGTAAGTTTGAAGAATTTAAAATTTCTAAATTAAATCAATTTGGTTTGGGGTATGATTCTTAGTTTTGATGTTGTTTTACACGTTTCGAGAGTTCGAGAGAGTCCGTTTTATGATTTCAAACTTGTTGGTATGTCCGGGCGTGGCCGAGAGGGCCCCGAGTGTTAACCGGACGAGGCTCGGACCAATTTTGAAATTTGGAGGAAGAACTGAATTTTTCTGCTTCTGGTATGTTCGCACCTGCGCTTGGACAGCCGCAGGTGCGACCCTCGCAGATGCTAGTTTTTGTACGCAGAAGCGGAAAGGGAAGGGGGCAATCGACCGCAGATGCGGATGTTTTTGCGCACCTACGAATGCGCAGGTGCGAGGCAATGCGCGCAGATGCGAGAGGGGGACAGTCAAGTGAAACTCGCACCTGCGAGGCTTTTCCGCATGTGTGGTACACCTCCGCAGGTGCGAAACCACTGCTTGGCAGAATGGTTAAATATCAGGGCTCAAACAATTTTTAGCCTAGTTTTCTCCATTTTCGGGCGATTTCAGAGCTTTTGAGAGGGGATTTCAACTAGCAACTTAAAAGTAAGTTAATTCTACACACTTTGAGTTAAATACATAGATTATGGGTTGATTAAAACCTGTAAATCTTAGAAATCAAGGGTTTAGATGAAAAACCTAGATTTTTATAAAAATGAGATTTTAACCACGAAAATGGTTATGGAATTGGATAGAAATTATATATTTAAGTTCTTGAGATTATGGGTAACATTTTTCTCCAAATATTTCCGAAATCCGGGCATGTGGGCCCGGGGTAAATTTTAGGGATTTTACCATTTTGGATAGGGCAATTTAGTTAATAGATAAATTTCGAATTAGTGATCATGTATTAATTATTTTATATAACTTTTGGATAGTTTCAAATTTTTCGGCATCGAATTGAGGTTTTACGCGACATTTGATCGAAAAAGCGAATTTTAGGTAAGTCTCTTGTCTAATCTTGTAATGGAAAAATTACCCCATAGGTGATTAAATTAATAATTATTGCTAATTGTGGGGGCTACGTATGCACGAGGTGACGAGAGTCTGTACGTAGCTACTATCTATGCTAATGTTCGTGTAGTTTAGGACTCAAAGCATGAATTATGTGCGTAAATTATATTTTTTATTTAATTAAATTATTTGTAATATATTGTGAATTGTTAGGGAAATATAGTAAAAGATGGAAATCTAATATACTTAATTTTTCTGTATAAATTAATTAATTGTTAAAAGAAATTGCTCATCCTCTCGAATTAATTTTATGATAAATGTACTCTCATTCTGGAGGTACATAAGAAAATGTCATCCTTTCTTGTGGAGCGGGACGAACGCCTCGGCAGTATAGATGCATCTATGGATCGCGTCGCACGTCCCTCGGCAGTGTACACGACACTGTGGATCGGGCCGTACGACCTCGGTAGAAATTGTGCCTAATAATAATAATAATTACATGATACCTTGATACTTTAATTGCTGCTTGTAAATTTAATTAATAGATCAGAAATTATTGCATTTGATGGAATTTAATTATTTATATTGGTTAAATAAGATTATTGTTAGCCCTATGAATCATGTTGATTTAAATAATTCTACATTTTATTTCAATTATTATTATTGACCCTTAATGAGTGTCAAAGTCGACCTCTCGTCTCTACCTCTTCCAGATTAGGCTTGATACTTACTGGGTACACGTTGTTTACATACTCATGCTACACTTGCTGCACTTTTTATGCAGGTCCTGAGACAGGTGTTATAGTTGGACCTATCGGCGCGAACCCCACGATATCCAGAGGCTTAGTGGTGAGCTGCCCTTCAGAGCCATTCTGCAGCAATCCGTGCCTCTTCCTGAATTTTATTTTGCCTATTTTATTTCAGACAATATTTGAATTTTTGTATAATCTACTAGATGCTCATACACTTATGACACCAGGTTTTGGCACGCACAGTAGTAGAATGTTTGATTTGATTATTTTTCTTGGTTATTTTAATTTACCAGATCTTTTCATATTGTTTTAATTCTTGCAAGTAAGAAGAGTTTAATTACTCGGTTAATTTTAAAGAATAGAATATGGGTTTAAATTACTGGCTGGCTTGCCTAGCTGTACTGTTGGGCGCCATCACGGCATATAGGTGAAATTGGGTCATGACAACATGGTATCAGAGCACTAGGTTCACGTAGGTTTCACAAGTTAAGAGCAGGCCTAATAGAGCCTACGCAGACGTCTGTACTCATCTTCGAGAGGCTATAGGGTGTTAGGAAACTACCTTTCTTCATATTTCATTGTGCGATTGATGTAGTGCTAAATATCTTTATCTTATTCTCTCACAGATGCTGAGAACACGATCTAACGATGCTCCAGACCAGGGAAGAGCTACTCCCCCAGTTGTTAGAGGCCGAGGCAGAGGGAGGGCTCTAGCTCATGGTAGGGGACGAGGACGTCCCAGGACTGTTCCAGTTATGCCGCCAGTGGGTCCAGCAGAGAATCTCATTATTGAGGAACATGATGAGGTGGTTATGGCAGAGCCAGCTCCAGTGGATTTCACATCTCCATCGGGATTCCAGGATGTCATGGGTCATATGTTGCGGTTCATGGACATTATGACTCATGCTAGTTTATTTTCGGTAGACCCAGCCACGTCTCAGGCGGGTGGGGGAGAACAGACTCCGACCGCACAGGCTCATGGGCAGGCAGCTGTTTATATCAAAGCCACGGTACACTACCCGTGGGTGGAGCCCAGCCAATAGCAGCAGCTACACCTGAGCCTAGGCCAGTTGCAACCGCTGATCCATAAAAACTATTGGACAGATGGACTAGACTACATCCTCATGTCTTTGGGGGTGAGCGACATGAGTATCCCCAGGATTCCATTAGTCGGTGCAGGGATAGACTGTATAAAATGAGGATATTGGAGTCTCATGGTGCTGACGTTTCTACTTTTCAGCTAGAGGGTAGGGCTCGTAGATGGTGAAAATCTTATCTTCTTGGCAGACCAGCAGATTCTCCTCCCAGGACTTGAGACAGGTCACCCGTATCTTCCTGGACAGGTATATTCCACCCTCATAGAGGGAAGAGTTGCGGTTTCAGTTTGAGCAGCTCCAGTAGGTTCAGATGTCAGTGACTGATTATAAGGAAAGATTCTCTGAGTTATCTTGCCATGCACTTATGATACTCCCTACTGAGGCAGAGAGAGTGCAGAGGTTTATTGCGGGTTTACATACTGGCATTCAGGCCACTATGGTCTGAGAGGTTGAGATGGGTACTTTTTATGAGCTAGTCGTGGAGATAGCCCGAAGGATTGGGGGTATGCATCAGCGTAGCCGAGAGTAGGTTATGAGAGATAAGCAGTTTAGGTATTCTGGAGAGTTCAGAGGTGCTTCGTCTGGGGGTAGATGTTAGTTCGTGATAGGGCAATCCAACAGGCCCCCATATCCAGCACCACCGCCTCCTCGGGGCGCTCCGGTGCGACCTTATTTCAGTGTTATACCAGAGAGTTATTATCGCCCACCGGCTATTCAGGGTTCTTCCAGTGGGTATTTAGGTCACCAGGGCCATATTTTTAGTCAGCAACCCATCGCACCTAAGAGTTGTTACGAGTGCGGGAATCCTAGTCACATGCGGAGATTTTGCCCCAAGCTTTGGGGTAGACCAGTGCAGTAGGGTCAGCAGCCTATGATTACCGCACCAGTTGCTCCACCAGTTGTCCGCCTACCAAGAGGTAGAGGCTAGGTGGGTAGGGGCCTTCCTAAAGGTGGAGGCCAGCCAGTTGACGCTTCACCTCGGTTCTATGCTTTTCCGGCTAGACTAGATGCAGAGGCCTCAGATGCCGTGATTATAGATATTATTTCTGTTTATGGCAAAGATGCCTTCGTATTATTTGATCCAGGATCTACTTATTCCTATGTGTTATCTCTATTTGCTCAATTTCTAGGTGTTTCTTGTGAGTCCTTGAGTACTCGTGTTTATGTGTCCACTCCTGTAGGCGATTCTGTTGTTGTGAATCGGATCTACCGGTCTTGTATTATTACATTATGTGGTTATGAAACTAGAGCAGATCTCCTATTTCTTGAGATGACCAACTTTGAAATCATCCTGGGCATGGACTGGTTATCTTCATATCATGTTATTCTAGATTGTCATGCCAAGACTGTTACTTTGGCTATTCCAGCATTACCTAGGCTGGAGTGGAAGGGTTTGTCTATTAGTGAATTTAATCGGGTTATTTCTTTTATGAAGGCTCGACATATGGTTGAGAAGGGTTGTTTAGATTATCTAGCCTATGTTCGGGATATTACTGCAGAGACTCCAACTATTGATTCAGTGCTTGTAGTTCGGGAGTTCTATGATGTATTTCCTTCACATCTTCCAGGCATGCCACCAGATCGTGATATTGATTTCTGTATTGACTTGGCTCCAGATACCCAGCCTATATCTATCCCACCATATTGCATGGCTCCGAAAGAATTGAAAGAATAACTTGAGGAGTTACTAGCTAAAGGGTTCGCCAGACCGAGTGTATCGCCTTGGGGTGCACTGGTATTATTTGTGAAGAAGAAAGATGGTACTATGCGGATGTGTATCGATTATCAATAATTGAACAAAGTCACTATTAAGAACAAGTACATGTTGCTTCGTATTGATGATCTATTCGACCAGTTGCAGAGTGTTAGGGTGTTCTCTAAGATCGACTTGAGGTCGGGGTAGCATCAGTTGAAGATTCGGGATTCGGATGTTCCGAAGACTGCTTTCCGGACTAGATATGGTCATTATGAGTTTCTGGTAATGTCCTTCGGTTTAACTAACGCCTCGACAACATTTATGGATTTGATGAACAGGGTATTCAGACCATATATTGATTCGTTTTTCATTGTCTTCATTGATGATATTTTGATTTACTCACGTAACAAGGAAGAGCACGAGCAGCATATGAGAGTGGTGCTTCAGACGTTGCGGGAACAAAAGCTATATGCTAAGTTCTCTAAATGTGAGTTTTGGCTAGCGTCTGTAGCATTTTAGGGCATATTGTATCGGGCGAGGGCATTAAAGTTGATCCCAAAAAGATTGAGGCAGTTCAGAATTGGCATCGTCCCACTTCAGCGACTAAGATCAAGAGTTTCATAGGTTTAGCAAGTTATTATCGTCGGCTCGTGGAGGGCTTTTCATCTATTGCAGCACCTTTGACCAAATTAACCCAGAAGAGTGCTCTATTACGATGGTCCAATGATTGTAAGGTGAGCTTTCAGAAGCTCAAGATAGCATTAAACACAACACCAGTGTTAGTATTGCCTTCCGGTTGGGGGATGTATACAGTCTATTGTGATGCTTCACGTGTTGGATTGGGTGGTGTATTGATGCAGGAAGGGCGAGTTATTGCGTATGCTTCACATCAGCGANAAAGCTATATGCTAATTTCTGTAAATGTGAGTTTTGGCTAAATTCTGTAGCAGTTTTGGGGCATATTGTATTGGGCGAGGGTATTAAGGTTGATCCCAAAAAGATTGAGGTAGTTTAGAATTAGCATCGTCCCACTTTGGCGACTGATATGAGGAGTTTCCTAGGTTTAGCACGTTATTATCGTCGATTCGTGGAGGGCTTTTCATCTATTGCAGCACCTTTGACAAAATTAACCCATAAGGGTGCTCCGTTCCGATGGTCCGATGATTGTGAGGTGAGCTTTCAGAAGCTCAAGACAACATTGACCACAGCATTAGTGTTAGTGTTGCCTTCCAGTTCGGGGATGTATACAGTGTATTGTAACGCTTCACGTGTTGTATTAGGTTGTGTATTGATGTAGGAAGGGCGAGTTATTGCATATGCTTCACGTCAGCTGAAGCCCTGCGAGAAGAATTATCTGGTGCATGATTTGGAGTTGGCTATGATTGTTCACGCTCTTAAGATTTGGAGGCATTACCTTTATGGGGTGTCTTGTGAGGTTTACACTGATCATCGCAGTTTGCAGCATTTGTTCAAGTAGAGGGACCTAAATTTGAGGCAGCGCAGATGGCTGGAGTTACTGAAAGATTTTGATCTCACTATCCTATATCTGCCAGGCAAAGCAAATGTAGTTGCAGACGTCTTAAGTAGAAAGGCAGAGAGTATGGGTAGTTTGGCTTTTATTGCAGCAGAGGAGAGGCCATTAGCTTTGGATATTCAATCCTTGGCTAACCGACTTGTGAGATTGGATATTTCAGAGCCCAATTGAGTTCTTTCATGTATTGTAGCTCAGTTTTCACTATTTGAACAGATTAAGGCTCGCTAGTATGATGATCCACACTTATTGGTTCTTCGAGAAACGGTACTATGAGGTGGTGCCAAGAAGGTTACTATAGGCGGAGATGGTGTTCTGCGATTCTAGGATCGTCTATGTGTTCCTAATGTGGATGGACTGAGGAAAACGATCCTAGAAGAGGCACACCGTTCTCGGTATTCTATTCACCCAGGTACTACGAAGATGTATCGTGACCTGAGGCAGTATTATTGGTGGCAATGAATGAAAAAGGATATAGTTGAGTATGTAGCTAGGAGTCTAAATTGCCAGCAAGTTAAATATGAGCACCAGAGGCCAGGTGGCCTACTTCATTAGATGACTATACCAGAGTGAAAATGGGAACGCATCACTATGGACTTTGTAGTTGGGTTGCCGCGGACCTTGCGGAAGTTTGATGCAGTTTGGGCCATTGTCGACAGGTTGACCAAGTCGGCACACTTTATTCTTGTTGTGACTACGTATACTTCAGAGAGGTTGGCCCAGATTTATATTCAGGAGATAGTTCGGTTGCACGGTGTGCCAATTTCCATCATATCATATAGAAGCCCTCAGTTTACTTCACATTTCTGGAGAGCAGTACATAGTGAATTGGGGACCCGTGTAGAGCTCAGCACAGCCTTTCATCTGCAAACTGACGGGCAGTCAGAGCGGACAATCCAGATTTTGGAGGATATGCTCAGGGCATGTGTGATTGACTTTGGAGGTCAGTGGGATCGTTTCTTGCCTTTGGCCGAGTTTGCTTATAACAACAGTTACCAATCTAGGATCGAAATGGCTCTATTTTAGGCTTTATATGGTCGGCAATGTCGTTCGCCCATTGGATGGTTTGAGTCTAGTAAGGCTAAGTTATATGGTACTGATTTGGTGAAAGATGCCTTGGAAAAGTTAAAGTTGACTCGGGAGCGACTTCGTACAGCACAGTCCAGATAGAAGAGTTACGCAGATCAGAAAGTGCGTGATTTATCATTTATGGTGGGTGAAAAAGCTCTCTTGAAAGTTTCGCCGATGAAGGGAATCATGAGATTTGGGAAAAGGGGAAAATTAAGCCCAAGGTTTAGAGGCCCATTTGAGGTGTTGAGACGAGTTGGGGAGGTTGCTTAAGAGCTTGCCTTGCCTCCCAGTCTATCAGAAGTTCATCCGATTTTCCATGTATCTATGCTCCGGAAGTATCATGCCGACCTATCACATGTGTTAGACTTCAGCACAGTTCAGCTAGATATTAGTTTGGGTTATGAAGAGGAGCCAGTTGCCATTGTTGATAAACATGTTCGCTAGTTGAGGTCCAATAGAATTTCTGCAATAAAAGTCCAGTGGAGGGGCCAACCAGTTGATGAAGCGACTTTGGAGGCCGAGGAAAATATACGGAGCAGATATCCACACTTATTCAGCACTCCAAGTACGAATTCTAAACCCGTTCGAGGACGAACGTTTGTTTAAGAGGTGGAGAATGTAATGACCCAACCGGTCATTTTGACTTTTAGAACCCCGTTTCCCTAAATAAAACTTCCAATATGTGCTTTATTGATTTATGACTTGCAGGGATGGTTGGTTTGAGATTTGGAAGTGTTCGGGTTGAAATCGGAACACTTGGTTCCTTAGTTTGGCTTTAAAAGGCCAAGTTTGACTTCGGTCAATATTTTGAGAAACAATGACCCCGTAATCGGGATTTGACGGTTCCAATAGGTTCGTATGATGATTTTGGACTTGGGCGTATGTTCGAATCGGGTTTTGGATAACCCGGGAGCGTTTTGACGATTAATAGTAAACATTAACTATTTGAAGGTTTAAAGTTCTTTAAATTTGGTTTGGAGCAGGTTTTGGAGTAATCGAGGTCTGTTTGAAATTCTGAGTTTGGGAATAGTTCTGTATGGTGATTTAAGAATTGCACGCAAAATTTTGTGTCATTCCGAGTAGTATAAGTATATTTCGGCGCGTTCGGAGTAAGTTTGAAGAATTTAAAATTCCTAAGTTGAATCAATTTGGTTTGGGGTATAATTCTTAGTTTTGATGTTGTTTTACACATTCCGAGAGTTGGAGCGATTCCGTTTTATGATTTCAAACTTGTTGGCATGTTCGGGTGTGGCCCTGGGTGCCCCGATTGTTAATCGGACGAGGCTCAGACCAATTTTAAAATTAGGAGGAAGAATTGAAGTTTTCTGCTTCTGGTATGTTCGCACTTGCGCTTGGACAGCCGCAGGTGCGACCCTCGCAGATGATAGTTTTTGTACGCAGAAGCGGAAAGGGAAGGGGGCAATCGACCGCAGATGCGGATATTTTTGCGCACCTACGAACGCGCAGGTTTGAGGCATTGCGCGCAGATGCGAGAGGGGGACAGTCAAGTGAAACTCGCACCTGCGAGGCTTTTCCACATGTGCGGTATACCTCCACAGGTGTGAAATTTCAGAACTTTTGAGAGGGGATTTCAACTAGCAACTTGAAGGTAAGTTAATTCTACACACTTTGAGTTAAATACATAGATTATGGGTTGATTAAAACCTGTAAATCTTAGAAATCAAGGGTTTAGATGAAAAACCTATATTTTTATAAAAATGATATTTTAACCACGAAAATGGTTATAGAATTGGATAGAAATTATATATTTGAGTTCTTGAGATTATGGGTAACATTTTCCTCCGAAAATTCTGGAATTCGGGCACGTGAGCCCGGGGTAAATTTTAGGAATTTTACCATTTTGGATAGGGTAATTTATTTAATAGATAAATTTCAAATTAATAATCATGTATTAATTATTTTATATAACTTTTGGATAGTTTCGAATTTTTCGACATCGAAGTAAGGTTTTACGTGACATTTGATCGGAAAAGCGGACTTTGAGACAAGGTAAGTCTCTTGTCTAATCTTGTGAGGGAGAAATTACCCCATAGGTGATTAAATTAATAATTATTGCTAATTGTGGGGGCTACGTATGCACAGAGTGACGAGAGTCTGTACGTAGCTACTATCTATGCTAATGTCTGTGTAGTTTAGGACTCAAAGCATGAATTATGTGCGTAAATTGTATTCTTTATTTAATTAAATTATTTGTAATATATTGTGAATTGTTAAGAAAATATAGTAAAAGATGGAAATCTAATATACTTAATTTTTTTGTATAAATTAATTAATTGTTAAAAAAAATTTCTCATCCTCTCGAATTAATCTTATGATAAATATACTCTCATTCCGAAGATACATAAGAAAATGTTCTCCTTTCTTGTGGAGCGGGCCGAATGCCTCGGCAGTATAGATGCATCTATGGATCACGCCGCACGTCCCTCGGTAGTGTACACGACACTCTGGATTGGGTCGTATGACCTCAGCAGAAATCGTGCCTAATAATAATAATTACACAATACCTTGATATTTTAATTGCAGCTTGTGAATTTAATTAATAGATTAAAAATTATTGCATTTGAAGGAATTTAATTATTTATGTTGTTTAAATAAGATTATTGTTAGCCCTATGAATCTTGTTGATTTAAATAATTCTATATTTTATTTCAATTATTATTATTGACCCTTAGTGAGGGTCAAAGTCGACCTGTCGTCTCTACCTCTTCGAGATTAGGCTTGATACTTACTGGGTACACGTTGTTTACGTACTCATGCTACACTTGTTGCACTTTTTGTGCATGGCCTGAGACAGGTGCTATTGTTGGACCTATCGGCGCGCACCCACGATATCCAGAGGCTTAGTGGTGAGCTGCCCTTCAGAGCCATTCTACAGCAATCAGTGCCTCTTCCTGAATTTTATTTTGTCTAATTTATTTCAGACAGTATTTGAATTTTTGTATAATCTCCTAGATGCTCATACACTTGTGATACCAAGTTTTAGCACACACACTAGTAGAACGTTTGATTTGATTATTTTTCTTGTTTATTTTAATTTACCAGATCTTTTCATCTTGTTTTAATTCTTGCAAGCAAGAAGAGTTTAATTACTCGGTTAATTTTAAAGTTTAGAATATGGTTTAAATTACTGGTTGGCTTGTCTAGCTATAGTGTTGGGCGCCATCACAGCCTATAGGTGAAATTGGATCGTGACATCTATAAACAAGATGAACCAATGTACTAAGCTCACAAAAAGATAATCTTTTCTAATATATCTGTCAATCTCAATAATAACTGAATGTTAGAGTATAAGGATGCTTCCATGTTCAATAATCCGGCCCCTTACAGAAATGATAGTCATTCTTCTTATAGTGAAAAAATCCTACTTTAGATATAAAAAATAGAGCTCGCCGAGATTCTCTCCCTTAGTGCGGCTATAACGGCTCTTGTCCCTTAACTCGATCTTGATCGGACTTTGTATTGGTCAATATCCAGATTTAGAGCTCGATATTGACTTGGGGCCCGGTATTGACTCGGGCTCGGTATTGGTCGGCCTCTGGCTCTTGAGCTTGATAACACCACTTCATAGCATAGTTCGATTTGGATCCGAGCTCAATAATGACTTCGAGCTCGGTATTTGATCGGTCCCTGAAACTTGAGCTCGGCAACCTGGCCTCAGATCTCATCTCGATATTATGAAGACGACCTTCGATCCATTATGTTCTAATCTTGACTAATCATACAAAGGTCGAAACTGATTTTGACCGTATACAGTGTTGTTGTTGAGACTCAGAATAAAGATTGCCTTTCGTACCGGACCGGTGCTTGGTCAATGTATGCTTAGTGGCGGATGTACAATATGAGCTAGGGGTTTAGCCGATCTCAGTAAAGCTTTGGCTTGGACTATGTATATGTGTTAACAAATCGACTAAATATGTACAAATACTTAAATTTCAAACCTAGTAACTTTTACGATTTGAAATTTTATCATATCCCTTTTAATTTATTGGATTCGAAATCTGTCACTTGTACTTGTTTAGTAAGGTTTCCTTTTAAAACATACATAGGGTCTAAGTCAAAAGGTTCGGATGAAGTGGTAGCTCCTTTAAATACAGAAATGATATAAAATAAAGATAGGAAGAAAGCACAAGACTGAAATTTCATCCTTTCCCTTTTTTTTTTTTTTTTTTTTTTTTTTTTTTTTTTGCTTAAATAAATAAATCTCTGATTGCATCCCAAGAGATTATGAATGATTAAGAATGCGTTTATTTTTTGTTTTAGAAAAATTAGTCTTGATTCAAGTGCCATGACTCTACAATAACTAGTGCTAATGCAAGTTATATCTTTGTCTCGAGTCCTGTTATTGGCTTTTAGAGTTGTTTTAGGAATGAGAATTAGCTAGTTGTAATTACAAAGGGACAAATCGTTAACATCATGAGCAAAATATATACTCCTACTTAACTACAATTAAATGGTAAAATTTTATAAGAAAAAAAAGATAATCATTACTCGTGTATTTATTGATATGGTTTATACTCATATTGCATATATTACATAATTTTATTCATGTTAAAGTTTAAACAAAACCAATACATACATAAAATGTCTGCTTAATCAAAATTAGTTCGCCCCCTCAATTTTACTCACTTTATATGACACTATTAGAATCCCAAGTAGAGGCAGCTTCAAGTACCTTGGTTCGGTTATCCAGGGGGGAGGGGAGATCGACGAGGATGTCACACACCGTATTGGGGTAGGATGGATGAAGTGGAGGTTAGCATCTGGAGTCTTGTGTGACAAGAGAGTGCCACCGATAATCAAAGGTAAGTTTTATAAAGCGGTAGTTAGACCGGCCATGATGTATGGGGTTGAGTGTTGGCCCGTTAAGAACTCACATATCCAGAAGATGAAAGTAGCAGAAATGAGGATGTTGCGGTGGATGTGCGGGCACACTAGGATAGATAAGATTAGGAATGATGATATTCGGGAGAAGGTGCATGTGGCTCCCATTGATGACAAGATGCGGGAAGCGAGGCTTAGATGGTTCGGACATGTTCAGAGGAGAAGCCCAGATGCTCCGGTACGGAGGTGTGAGCAGCTAGTGGTGGAAGGCACGAGAAGAGGTAGAGGGCGGCCTAAGAAGTATTGGGGAGAGGTGATCAGGCAGGATATGGCGAGGCTCCAGATTTCTGAGGACATGACACTTGATAGGAAGATGTGGAGGTCGAGTATTAGGGTTGTAGGTTAGGAGGTAGTTGAGTCGTGCCTTACTTCGTACCATTGTGGGACTAGCCATTTAGGGGTTTTGTCTAAGATAGCTAGTGGCAATGTTGTGACTTACTATTTTGCTTTTTAGTGTATGTCCTATTTACTAGCTATCGCTTTTGCTTTGCATCTTTCCTCTAGATTTCACGGTGTTCCTATTTTTCTTATGATTGTTGTGGCGATACTAATATTGTCTCCCTTTGCTTTGCATCTTTCTTCTGGATTTCATGGTGTTGCTATTTATCCTATGAGTGTTGTTGTGATACTAATATTGTCTTCCTTTTTGTCCTTTTGTCTTTGTTTTTTTTTTTGAGCCGAGGGTCTTTCGGAAACAGCCTCTCTACTCCTTCGGGGTTGGGATAAGGTCTGCGTACACACTACCCTCCCAAGACCCTATTAATGTGATTTTACTGGGTTGTTGTTGTTGTTATTGTATTATAATTTGGTGAATCAATCATCTTTTTCTTTAGTGTCCGGGTAAGCTTGCGTGCACCTCAACTAATTTTACGGGAGACCTGTCACTTCCCACCAACAACGTATCATGTAACTCTACCCACTAAGGCTTGAATAGACGGAAAGAAATCATCTAACCTAGTGTTTTTGCCTCCGCTGAGAATTGAACATGAGACCTCATGGTTATCAGTTCCCACTCACTTGATTGACAACTAGGTCGCACCTTTGAGTGTCAGTCATCTTTTTCTTTAACCATAATTGTTTTTCATCTTTTAAAGATTTTTTTAATTATAAAAAGTTGTACGCAATTTTTAATAGCACTTTTAATTTAATTTCTAATTATGTACAAAAAGTTCTTTAAAAAAGATTGATAAATCAAATATCAGAATTTAGCACCTAAAATTAATAATGTAGTCACCAGTAGAAGTGTTCATGGTTGGTTGGATCATTTTTTCCTTAAAAAGAAATCAAACCAAGTAAATCAGTTTTTCAAATATTGGAACCGAACCAAACCAATTAAGTTGGGTTTTTATTGATTCGGTTTTTGTCGGTTTTTTGGTTATTTCTTTTATTTATCGGGTTCTTCCTAAATATGAGACATACACTACCAAACACATATTCCGGCGATTACATTTTCAATGTAATACTATCAAATCAATTGTTCTTTGAGAAATCTATCATTTACCAAGATATATTGATGATAATTGAATCAAATAGTAATGAATAATTTAAGTACTCAATTAAAAATAAATTATTTTTAACACGAAATAGATTCTTGTACTTAGCAAAAGAAAACTATCAATCAAACTAGAATGTAAATACAAAAAACTAGATTATTATAATAGCAAAGAACTAGATTGAAAGTAAAAATGATTAACATGTACCATATATTAGAAACTTTGTATAAAAATATACATATATAGGTTACATCAAACCTCTTATTGATATTTCACCCTTTTTGGCAGATGCCTGCGCTCCTCTCTGCCTTTGTTGCTTCAAGATGCAGGGATCTGAATGATGCAGCAAATAATAGGAATAATTAATTTTCTTACACTTCTTTTTCTTTCCCGAGCCAAGTGATAATCTGTCATTTGTGATTTTGGAGTTGTGACTGATTTTAGAACGTATATAAAAGGTATATGATAGACATTAGCTTACAATGATTCTACCCTAGTTGAGCTAAATATAAAAAATTTGTGTGTAGCCTTTAGATCTCTACTACAATCAAATGATTAATATTTATGTAACAGTTATAAATTATGATAGAATACCAAGAAGTGATTGATAGTTAGGTGTTTCACATTCTAGATTTGTTAAGGTTTTATATTAGTATTCAAGTAATACCTAAATTGCTCAAGAGAAATTTCTCTAACTGGATTAAAATTCTTTTCCTTTTGATATATAGCTTGATGAATTATATTGCCACAGCCGTGGGGCTAGATTAAACGTTTTACTTATATTATAAGTTCTATGGATTAGAAGTTTAGATTAGTTTCAGTGTCATGCTAATTGATAGTTATCAAAATATTTTCTTATTACACTTGCAAATACTAAATATTTTTCGCTAACTTATAAGATTTGATAAAATATCTCGTACATTAATTTCAAAAAAATGCATTTTTAAGAAGAAAAAAACCCACCTACTTTATGTAGGCATTTTGGTCTATTAATATTTTACTTGTTATCTTCCCACTTCTATAAAAGTAATAAATTATTGATGAAATATTGAAAGTTGTTCTTGGACAAAATGAGGTATGATAAATAGTGCTGGTAAACAAACAAACTAGGAGATGGTGTTATATAGTTTGTGATATTGGAGTAATTATTTAAATAGTTATTTTGGGCATTTCCTTCCTATTCTCTTCATCTATTCTCTAACAGATGAATGAGAAATCTAAGCGATTAAGTCGGAAGATTGTAAAGATCATGCACATACGAAGAGTTAGTAATTTACATCATTAAAAATTCTTTCCGACATAGTTTGTAGCTCGCTATATATGGTATTTAGATATTTTGCTAAAATTACGTTTGAAATATTCAGTTTTTGTATAAATTTTAAGAATGGAATTTCCAAAAAGAAAAATATAATTAGTTCATTTTTTGGAAAAACTTCCATCAATGAAATATTTTTTTTACAAATACTAAAATTTTTAAGCTCAATTTTCGCAAAAACTTAAACAACTAACACCTTATTGGTTTAGCTATCTGTATTCAAAAATAGAAACAAAATAAATTCAGAAATGTAGAAGAATAGAAATTAATTCGAGCCCACTGAATTCACAGTGTTTGCTTAAGGAACTTAATCCCCTCCTAGTACCCGAAGTTTAGGTTATTTCCTCCCAGGATAGAACGGATTACGCTCACTGATGTAGCGGTACTTCAAACCCGAGTGACCAACGAACTCAAAGATCGGTAACAAATCATACTTACTGCTTTCTTTATGTTAAAAACAATGCAGAAGGAAGAAGGAGAAATCAGAATTTTTGTAAGCAAAATCTGTAGGAAAGATCATGTATTTATAGCCAAAAAGTTGGATAGTACCGAAGAGTTGCAACTCTTCATTTAAAGGTTGCAACTCAAAATGACTGTTTTATAAAATAATCATTTACACAAACATTTAAAATTCTAACGAGAAATTCAAAACAAAGGAAAAACAATTTACCGTTACAAAAACGGCTAATTTGAATTACAATAATATTATGTTAATATTAATATTACCAAATAAATTTGGTCCAAAAAATTAATCAATCAATCAGATCATTTGATTAAATCCAAATCATCCGAATACGAATCTGAGTCTAGCGAGCGAGTGACGACAACGACGACGCGAGGCTTGCCTTCTTCTCAACTCTTTAAGAGTTAGAAGAAATGCAATTGTATATATACTCATCAACACTCTTTTCCTCCTCCAATATGGGACAATGTTCCTTTGTCAAAGAGGGAAATTCAAAATTTTTATTTTTTCTTCTATTTCCCATTCGCTCTATTTTAAGCTATAATAAGCATAAACCCAACAATTCCCCATATGAATGGAGAATGACTAAATTACGGAAATATGCATGAAAAACTGTGTGATTTACAAGCAAGGATTAATTGTATCTAGATAAGTAGGTTTGCCTTTGAACTTTCCTTAGTGAACTTATGCCGTATATACTCGGTCAATTGTTAAATTTGATATCTTTGAACCGTCGAACTTTGGTGCATACCTAGACAACCATAAGTCATACAATCAACCCTTAACCGTCTTTGGTTCTCATTGTTGTGTTCGTTTCATCCATGAACACTGTCTAATTTCATAAGTGCATTGATAACTGGCCATGCAAAATTTTTCTTAAAGCGGTTAACACTTCACACTTACATAGGTGATTCCTAAACGTGTCATCTCGTAGATACACTTTTTGACATACCCCGTATCAAATTTAGAAACCATTAAAAAGTCTTAATGTTTTATCCTTGGTATTCAACATTGCCTCATCACGAGAATGGACCAAAATTTTAGTTGATAATGTTGAACCGTCATTAATGACTTTGTTTGATCTCCTTGAACCTAGATCTTGGGATCTCCAGTCTTCTAGGTAGAGTTACCGCCGCAATGACTTGTCATCTGCCATAATCCCATTCCCCTCGATGATTTTTCAATTACCTCTCTAGTTAGGCCTTTCGTAAGTAGATCCGACACATTATCGCTTGACTTTACGTAGTCAATCGTGATAATTCCCTTAGAGAGTAATTGCCTAACGATTTTATGTCTTCATCGTATAAGACAGGATTTACCGTTATACATAATGCTCACAACTCTTACAATTGCCGCTTGACTATCGCAACATATACATATGGGTGTCAATGGTTTGGGCCAAAATAGAATATCTTCCAAGTAATTTTGAAGCCATTCAGCTTCTTCACTCGCTTTATCTAAGACTACGAACTCAGCCTCCATTGTAGAGCAGGCAATACAAGTTTATTTGGACGAATTCCAAGATATCGCTCCTCTATCAATAGTAAATGCATATCCACTTGTGGAATTAGAATCAGTTGAACTGGTGATCCGATTTGCATCACAGTATCCTTCAATCATCATATGATATTTACTGTAGTGCAAAACAAAGTGTTGGGTATGTTTTAAATATCCCAAAACTCGTTTCATCGCCATCCAATGAAATTGACATGGATTACTCGTGTATCGATTCAATTTACGTGTAGCACAAGCTATATCTGGTCAAGTGCAATTCATGATATACATTAAAAATTCCAACACACGAGCATAATCCAATTGTGATATGCTTTGGCTTTTGTTCTTTATAAGTGCAAGATTCACGTCAATTGGAGTTTTTATAACTTAGTGCTTGAATTTATCAAGTACTGTTTATATGTACTAGGAGTGTGACAATGCCAAACCTTTTGGCGTGTGATGACCAGATAGGTCACCTAGAGTTTTAAACCTTAATTCTATGTTTTGAAGCCTCCAATTTTTTTTAAATATTCCTCGATTTGCGTGCACAATCCGGGTAATTTTTTCGAAAGGCTTTTATGTTAAAAATTGAGAAAATATGAAATTTTGCCTTAAAATCCATTTAAATTGATTTCGGTCAATGTATTGAGCAAACGGATCCAAATCCATATTTTGACGGTCCCGGTGGGTCCGTATCGTGATTTGGAATTTGGGCGTATGCCCGAAACAAAATTCAGAAGTCCCTAGCTCGAGTTATCATTTTTTCTCGAAAAAATGAAGTTTAAAGGTTTAATGAATTTAAAGATTTGACGAATGTTTGACTTTGTCGATACCAGGGCTGTATTTTTGTTCCGGAACTTGGTATATGTAATGACCCGACTTGTCGTTTTAAGAATTAGCACCTTGTTCTGTGTCTTAAGGTCTCGATAAGTTTCGTAATATAGATTATGACCCACAGGAGTGGTCGAATTGGATTTACTGAATATTCAAAATTTAATTAAAAGAAAAATTCTTATTTAGAAGCTTTAATGGAAAGAGTTAGTCAGAGAGTTGACTTTTTAGCAAACGACCCCGGAATAAAATTTTGATGATGTGAATAATTTTGTATGATGATTTCGGACTTAGGCGTATGTTCGGGCTTGGATTTGGAAGTCCGTAGAACAATTCGACGCATTTTGGCGAAAGTTGAAAAATAGAAATTTTTTGAAAAATGCTACCGAAGGGTAAATTTTTAATAACGAGGTAGGATTTCGATTCCATAGATGGGAATAGTTCCATTACGTCAATTATGACTTGTGTGCAAAATTTAAAGTCATTCCAAATTGATTTGATACGTTTCAGCGCAAAATATAGAAGTTGGAAGATTTGAAAACTTATAATTCGATTCGATGCGCGATTCGTAATTTCAACGTTGTTTGACGTGGTTTGAAACCTCGTTTAAGTTTATATTATATTTTAGGACATGTTGGTATATTTGGTTGAGGTCCCGGGGGCCTCGGGAGAGTTTCGAATGGTTAAACGGATCAAATTGGACTGGAACTGTTGGAAATCTGCCACCGGTGTCATCGCATCTGCGATGAAATTGATCGCAAATGCGCCATTGCAGATGCGAGATTGAGGTCGCAGAATCGAAAGGAAAAGGCTTGTGTAGTGGTCATAGATGCGAAAAATATCCCGCACATGCGTGATCGTAGAAGCGGGCAGAGAAGGCGCAGAACCGGAAGGGCATCACAGGTGCGCATGAGGCATCGCAGAAGCAGAAAAACTTCCGCAAATGCGATGGTCGACTGGCCAGTGCACTTCCGCTGAAGAGAGTTTTTACTCGCAAAAGCGGCTTCGCAGGTGCGACTAAAATGTCCGCAGGTGCGAAACTAGGCAGAAACATAAGGATTGAACTTGGTCATTTTTGGCATTTCGTTTTGGAATTTTTGGAGCTCGGATTTGGGCGATTCTGGAGGGATTCTTCACAAGCTTGTTTGGGGTAAGTGTTCTATATCCTAAATTGATTATATTTCATGAATCTATGGTTATATTCATCATTTAACTCGGATTTAAATGGAGGAAATCAAGATTTTTGTAAAATCTTCCAAAAACGAAAATTTTAGATTTTGAGGTCGAGTTGTTATTGGAATTCGATAATATTGGTATGGTTGAACTCGTATCTGAATGGGTGTTCGGATTTCATGTAAATTATGTCGGGTTCCGAGGGGCGGGCGCGACGTTGACTTTTGTTGACTTTTTGGAATAATTTTTTAAGTCGGCGTATTATTATCCGAAATTATTTCCGATGAATTTTAATGAAGTTATATAATTAATTTGGATAGATTTGAATGGTTTGGAGGTCAATTCAAACAAGAAGGCGATTTTGAAATAGCGGCATAACTTCAAAAAAAAGTAAGTGTCTTGCTTAACCTCGAGTGGGGGAATTACCCCTTAGACATCGAGTCTTATGTGACATTTGTGAAATGTGAAAAGCTATTTACGTAAGGTAACGAGTACGTACTCAGGCTTATATGTGCAAATTTTATTGGATTAAAGTATTAGACATTATTGTGGAGTAAATTGGGTAATTGTAAACATTTATTAAATCATCTATTTGCCATGCCTAAATCCTTGTTGTTGAATTTGTTTTTATATAACAATTTGATGTGATTGTTACTTGAAATATTTATGAAATTTCGTGAGTATTGTTGGCTTAATATTTCTTGGAAATTTATTTCAATATGAATTTTTCGTATGCAAATAATTAATTAAGAAAGTTTAAAAAGAAGTGTTAATATAATTATCTAAATTTGGATTAATGAAGGCTTTGCTTTATGCTGAGTAATTTCTATCTATGTTGATAGTTTTGGGGTGTTATACACATTGTGTGGAGCCTTCGACTATTTGTTGTAAAATTAATTGAT
This sequence comes from Nicotiana otophora, assembly GCA_000715115.1. Classification (NCBI taxonomy): domain Eukaryota; kingdom Viridiplantae; phylum Streptophyta; class Magnoliopsida; order Solanales; family Solanaceae; genus Nicotiana; species Nicotiana otophora. The sequence goes on along the minus strand of AWOL01S0002595.1, from coordinate 8,433 downwards.
TTGGTTGCATCTTTGGAATTTTAGTTCTAGCTATTGGGGAAATTGTGATATGAATTGATTTTGTTATGTTGCCGTAATAATTTTTCGTGTAAATTATTTTGTTGTGTGAGTTATTATTTTGAGGAGATAAGGGTGGCATTTCACCGTTGATATTATGTGGGTATAAGGGTGGTATTTCACTGTTGTTGTGTTTGTTGGAATATTATCTGGGCTGAGCGATAAGGGCGGTTATAGGAGTGATAAGGGTGGCAATAGGAGCGATAAGGGTGGCTATTAATATTGTCAGGGCGGAGGGATAAGGGTGGCTATAGGAGAGATAAGGGTGACTATTGTCAGGGATGATATATGATGATGTGGAGTTGTGGTGTTGACAATTTTCATGTGGTGTTGTGATTTTCTTGTGTTTATTTTTATACCTTGTGCAATTTGTCTTGTTGTTGGTAAATTGATAACAATCTGATTTATGTTGAAATTGAGAGCATGTGGCTATTGCCAGGCGGATTATAAAATGAAATATGGGCACGAGGTGTCGTAAGTAAATAATGAGAAAATTGGCACGTGAATTGTCCGTGCAATTGTGATATGAAATGTGGGCACGAGGTGTTGTGATTATATGATAATGATATTTGGCACGTGAATTGTCCGTGAAATTATGATAGAAATGAGGGCACGATGTGCCGGGAAAAATATGATGATTTAATTATGGGCACGAGGTGTCGTGGAAATATGAAAGAGGGTTGAGACCCGTGTTTATGAAAAATATGAAAATGGGCTGAGACCCGTGGTTGAATGATTATGAAATGAAGTGTCACATGGTGACTTTTTAATTGAAAGTATTATATTCAAAAATATTTATTTGGAAGGACTTTAATTTAGAAAATATTATTTGAAAGAATTGTATTTGAAAGATATTTATTTGAGAAAATTATATTTGAAGAGATTTAGTGAAAGAAGTTTTTGTTCGAAAGATGTTTATTTGAGGAAATTATATTTGAAAAAGAACTTTATTCGTAAGAATTATAGGTGAAAGATATTTAATTGAAGAACTTGATTTATCTGGGTATAATTGTATTTATCAATTGTTGAGCGATATTAATGGTGATTTTATTGTCTTACTGTGCATATCATCAGTTGTTTTATGTTGCCTTTATTGTTATTTGCTTTCTATTATTTTGTATATTATATTGCACATGCTATTAGACTAGTGAGTATCTTGACTGTACCTCGTCTCTACTCCACCGAGGTTAGTCTTGATACTTACTGGGTACCGACCATGGTGTACTCATACTACACTTCTGTACATTTTTGTGCAGAGCCATGTATTGAAGATATCAGACTTGAGCAGAGTTAAAGCGGGATCGTAAGGATTCAAGGTAGAGCTGCTTGGTCGTCGCAGTCCCTTTGAGTCTTTTTATTTTATTGTACTGTTAATTTTAAATCAAACAATATTGTATATTCGGTCCTCGTGATCATTCCATGTATTCAGTTAGAGTTCGTAACTCAGTACTATCAGTCTTGGGAGGTTGTCTATTCATATTTATTTCGCTGCTAGTTTTGATTACTTATTTAACTCAAAAAAATATCTTCAAAATGTAATGAAAATCGGCTTACCTAGTCTTAGAGACTAGGTGCCATCAATACGCCTGTGGTGAAATTTTGGGTCGTGACAGTATATGACCATTACTATATTTATGACTTGTCTGCAAAATTTGGTACAAATCGGAGTTGGTTTGACGTGATTCAGACTTCAAGTTGTTAAAATGGAAGTTCTAAAGTTTCATTGAAAGTTTCATTTGATTTGGTGTCTGATTCGTAGTTCTAGGCATTATTTTGGAGTTTTGATCGCGCGAGCGAGTTCGTATGATATTTTTGGACTTGTGTACACGTTTGGTTTGGAACCCCGAGGGCTCGGGTGAGTTTCAGAGAGGCTACAGAAGGGTTTTGGACTTAGGATCATAGCTGGTGTTCTACTATTTATGGTACAGGCCTCAAACTTCCTGTTAGGGTCGCATTTACGAGCTATTTCCTCGCATTTGCGAAAAATAGCTGGACACCAAAGGTTCGCAATTGCGAAGTGGGTCGGGGGAAGCAATGTTCGCTTTTGCAATCAAAATGATCACAATTGCGAGGAGTTCAAGTTCGCAAATGCGAGCAAACCATCGCAATTGCGATGGCAGTAGAGGTGTGAGACTTTCGCATTTGCATAGGGTTTTTCGCATTTGCGGGGTTCGCAATTGCGACATCTACGCTTGGACTTAAGCTCAGTTCGACAAGATTTTTCTCATTCTTTCAAACTTTCAAACCTATAAACCCTAGAGGCAATTTTTCCAAGAACTTTTCTTCCCTAATTCATTGGTAAGTGATTCTAACCTATTTTCTTTCAATTACCCAATATATTTCATAAGATTTTAACCTATAATCTAGGATTTTCATGGTAGAAATTGGGAATTTGAGTGGAATTGGGATTTTTGTAAAATTAAAATTTATACCTCAAATTGAGGTCGGATTTCGAAACAAATTACATAACCGGGCTATGGGTGAATGGATAATCGGATTTTGGTCTGAATTTCGGGTGTGGACCAAGTGAGCCTGGGAGTTGACTTTTGTTGACTTTTTCAATAATGACCTAAATTGAATATTTTGCATTCGTGGGTAGTTCCTAAAGCTTATTTTGAATCGTTTGGCTGATAATTTGCTTGATTTGGTTGTCTTGGAGGCTTGTTCGCAGGCAAAGCCGTGGTTGAGCTTTGAGTTGATTTTTGGAGCGAGGTAAGTGTTGAGTTTAACCTGAGTTTAACCTTGATTTGAGGGAATTAGGAACCCTCGGACTATGTGCTATGTGAAATTCATGTGTTGCGCCGTATATGCGAGGTGATGAGTGCTTATACGCTGCCGAATTACTTGTTTCCCTGATCTTCCGCTTTTCCTTAATTGTTTTCTTCCATGTATTAATTGTTGTGTGCTTTAAATGCCTTCCTTGATTTATTTGCTACTTGTTAATCATTGTCCCTCGTGTTAAAATGTTAGACCTTCCCATACTTTCATGACTCGATGCTAATTGCCTTAATTGACTTACTAGAACCTTTAATTGTCATTTACTAGACTTGTCTTGTCGTACAATATTACATATGTGAATTCCCACGTTTGTACGAGATTTTCTTTCTGATTTTGCTTTATATTCATCAATTGTAGAGATTCCTGTGATTTGAGTTATTGATTGTTTGTGCACATTGAATATTCGGTACTGATATGGTGGGATCGTGTTGCACGCCGCAATATGTGAAACAAGGGTGGATTGATATGGTGTATTAAGGGTGAATTTGTACTGACATGGTAGGATCGAGTTGCACGCTGCAACAAGTGAAGTAAGGGTGGATTCATACAATGAAATAAGAGTGAATTGTGATATTGATTCTATTATATGGTGGGATCGGGTTGCGCGCCGCAACATATATTTATTTATGATTGTGATATTGTTATGGTGGAGTAAGGGAGGATTGTGTTGTACGGTGGGATCGGATTGCGCACCGCAACAATCTATGTGTTTCTATTCCTTAAGTTGTGTTGGTTTCGATATTTTCCATATGACACTGTAAGGATTGGTAATTCTGATCGATATTGGTTATTCTTCGAGGATTTAGCAATTATCTTCAGTTAACTGCTTTATTTCGTTATGTATTTTCCTTTCCAATTTTTATTTGATATTGCGTACAGGTTATAGTGTAAGTGACATGCCTTAGCCTCGTCACTACTTCGCCGAGGTTAGGCTCGGCATTTACAAAGTACATGGGGTCGGTTGTACTCATACTACACTCTGTACTTCTTGTGTAGATTTTGGAGTCGGTCCCATCGACGGATATTAGCTTGCTCGGGTTGACTAGTTGCGGGAGACTTGAGGTATAGCTGCTCAGCGTTCGCAGCTCCTAGAGCCCCTTTCCCTTTTTATTAGTTGTGTATTTTCCCTCGGACAACTTATGTTTTATTCAAACCCTTATTTATACTATTGTAGTAGCTCGTGCACTTGTGACACCGGGTCCAGGATTGTATTAAATATTTCAATTGTTATGGCTTCCACATTTTTACTTTGGATTATTACAGCTAGTTCAGTTTCTTTCTTATTATTTAATCTGAATTGTTGAAAATGGATGAATGGTTCTAACGTTGGCTTGCTTAGCAAGTAAAATGTTAGGCGTCATCACGATCCCGAAGATGGGAATTCTGGGTCATGACAAGGCATCTTATGGATCTTAATACCAAAGGTTAAATCGGCTACTCCCAAGTCTTTCATATCAAACTTGCTAGTTAGCATACGCTTAGTCGCATTTATGCAAGCAATGTCATTACTCATTATTAGCATTTCATCCACATATATGCAAATAATGACTATGTGATTTGAAATATTTTTTATGTACACACATTTATCACATTCATTTATCTTAAAACCATTTGACAATACTGTTTGGTCAAATCTTGCATGCCATTATTTGGGTGCTTGTTTTAGTCCGTAAAGGGACTTAACAAGTCTACATACCTTCATTTCTTTGCCTAGAACCACAAAACCTTCAGGTTATTCCATGTAATTTCTTCCTCCAATTCTCCATTTAAGAAGGTTGTCTTAATGTCTATTTGATGGATTTCAAAACCATACACCGCACCTAATGGTACTAATGTTCGTATGGACGTAATTCTTGTAACAGGAGAGTATGTATCAAAATAGTCAAGGTCTTCTCGTTGTCTATACCTTTTGACAAAAAGTCTTGCCTTATATTTGTCAATAGTTCCATCATCTTTTATTTTCATCTTAAAAATCTATTTAGCCCCCAATGGTTTATTGTCGGGAGGAAGATCAACCAATTTTCATGTATGGTTGTTTAGTATAGATTCTATTTCACTTTGACTACTTCTTTCCAAAATAATGACTCCGAAGAAGACATTGCTTCTTTAAATGTTCGAGGCTTATTCCAATAAGAAAGTCACAAAATCTGGTCCAAATGAAGTAGACGCTCTTTGACGTTTACTACGTCTTGGATCCTCCTGATTAGACGTACTTTCTTTTGTTTCTTCCCGTGGTCATTTAGATTCTTCACCAATTGACTCACATTCCTTTTTATACGAATGGATATATATTTTCGAAAAATTCAGTATTATCTAATTCTATAACCGTATTATTATGAATGTTGGAATCTTCTGATTTATGAACGAGAAATCAATATGCTTTATTATTGGTTGCATATCCTATGAAAACACAATCAACAGTTTTCGGTCCTATCTTTACCTTTTTGGGTTTAGGAACTTGCACTTTTGCTAAACACCCCCACACTTTAAAATAATTCAAGTTGGGCTTCTTTCCTTTCTATTTTTCATATGGAATGGATTGTGTTTTTCTATGGGGTACTCGGTTTAGTATCCGGTTAGCCATAAGAATGACTTCTCCCCACAAGTTCTGTGGAAAACTAGAAGTTATCAACAAAGCATTCATCATCTCCTTTAATGATCGATTCTTTCTTTCTGCAATCCCATTGGATTGGGGCGTGTAAGGGCCGTTATTTGATGAATAATTCCATATTCTAAACATATTTCTTCAAAAGTAGATTCGTATTCACCACCCCTATCACTTCTTAACATTTTGATTTTCTTATTAAGTTGCGTTTCAATTTCATTTTTGTATTGCTTGAATGTATCTATTATTTCATATTTACTACTAAGTAAGTAAACATAGTAATATCGAGTATTGACGTCAATAAAAGTTATGAAATACTTCTTTTCACTGTAAGATGATATTGACTTCATGTCGCAAATATCTGTGTTAATTAAGTCTAAAGGATTTGAACTCCTGTCAACTAACTTATAAAGATGTTTAACATACTTAAATTCCACACATATTTGACATTTTGATTTATCGCATTCAAACTTATATGTTGTTTGAGTGTAATATAAGAAAGAAAAGAAAGACTTTTGAAGAAAGAGGGTAAGACTTTTCTTTTTACTGGGTTCATGTACAGAGGCAGAGCCACATGCACCCAAGGGGTGTTAATCGACACCTCTTTGTCAGAAAATTACATTGTTTAACTCGATAATTTTTTAAAAAATAAGTATGTATACTATATAATGACACCCCTTGACTTTTTGGTAAGTTTATTTCTTTAAATTTTGACCCCCTTAATGAAAATCCTGGCTCCGCCACTGTTTATGTATATTTTTTTACTTCTGATTAAATTTGAGATTCTTGGGTTTTGGTTATAAGAATTTGTCTTGCTTGATTCATGTGTTAGTGTTCTTCTTTTACACGTGGGGTTTAATAATTGGGTTAGTCCTACTTCTTGACTAACAATGACAAAAGACCTTCGTATCAGTGCCTTTTATTGAGAGATCACTCTCATCTATATAATGGATAACAAAATTTTCAAGAATATCTTGCCATAAAATGTGATCGTAGGTAAGTCACTTGCACAATAATCTTCATAGTCTGTACCAGTGACATACATACGATCTAAAACCAAAAGGAATCTTTTCACCTTACTTCCTGAACGTGTGTCTACATGGTTTATGTACTTCTACTTATACAAACAAAGGGGAAAGACAAAGAGACAAAGACCCATAAGCCCATAACTAATTCTGTACAAAAATAAGAAAAAAAGGACAAAGACCCATAACCAACTATATTTTATACAACTAGACAATTATATGTACTATGTCTTGATATTGCTTCTGTTTGCTCAATATTTGAGACATCTTTTGTGAGAGCTCTGTTAACACGATCACACTGATCATGGCAAGAAAGAAAAATATTCTGGTCCTATTAAATTCAAATCCTGAGTTTGTCTCTCTGTATGCTGGGGAGATTATGTCGGGATCTGTTGATCAATCTGATGGATCACCCATCTGGATCAATCTGATGTATCTATGTGTAGTAATTCAAAGCACTATTTAGAGCTAATAGAGCTTGTTGGAAAAGGCAATTTGGACTGTCTTGCCATTGGGCATATGTCACAAGGAAAAAGATGTTTATCTGTTGATGAAAGAGATATATTCTTTATATTCTTCATTGCATGATAAGGTAAGTGCCCCAATCTTAAATGCCAAAGTTTGTTGGAATTCATAGAATCAGAAACTGCAGTTTTATTCATTTTCAAACTTTCATTAGATGGAAAAATTCCTCTTACAGATGTTTGAATAGACTCTGGGACAGAACTACACGATTGAACAAAAGACTTTGAGTTGGCTGCACTATAAGTTTTTACATGATTTTTAGGGAAAGGAAAGAAAGGCTTATTGGACACTCTAGACTTAGTTGAATCAACTTCGAGCACATAGAGACCAGCAAAAGCTTCACCAAGCACCATTTGCCTCTTCAGAGAAGGGGCCTGTACAAGACATTCAGATTTAGTAAACAAAACATTAGAATTTAGCTGCTTGCACAATTGGTTAACATACAAAAGATTATGGTTGAAAGAAGGAATATAAAGAACATTATGCAACTCAAGTTCAGGTGAAATTAATACACTTCCTAAACTATAGACTTTGACTTTATAAGAATTTGGTAGTGTAACTTGAATAGGGAAAGGGAGTTGTTTGAAATTGTTTAGAAGTGTTTTATCATGAGTCATATGTTGTGAGGCTCCTGAATTAATTATCCAAAACTTGGATGTGATAGTTGTAAAACAGGAAATAAAGGTGTGAAAAGCAGTACATTTACCCACAAAGTTGGCACTTGCATTAGCATCAGAACCTGAAGTACTTATGTTTCCAGCCTGCACAAATTGTATCATCTGAATCAGCTGCTCACACTATTCATTTGTGAACCCCTGTGGATTCATTAGGCTAGGTGCAACACCTCGAGTGATAACTGCTCCTCTTCCTGATGTTTCACCTTCCTCAATCACTGCTGCATTAGCCTGAACATTTTCAAAGTTTCTCTTTGGCTTAGTGAACTTGAAAGACGGTAGGTACCCAACCAGTTTATAACATTTCTCTTTCTGGTGTCCCTGCTTCTTACAGTAAGAGCAGAAGTTATTTTTCCTTGCTTCAGTGTTACTGTTATAATTTCCACCATTGTACTCGCTATTAGTTTTTTGTGCATTAACATTGAAAGCACTAAGCTCAACTGACACATGGTGACCAGAGTGTACCTCCCTTTGAGACTCTTCATGTAAAATGATTGAATAAGCTTGTGCTATGGGAGGAAGGGGCTTCATCATGAGGATGTTTCCCCTTACTCCAGAATATCCCTCATTGAGCCCTATCAAGAACTGGATTAGCTTTTGATCTTTATTCATTTTGTGATTGTGAGTTTTTGCTCCACAGTTGCACTCACACCCATAAGCCATGAAGGTATTAAGAATTTTCATTTGATCCTAGATTCTTTTGAGCTTGGTGAAGATTCTGCAGAAGAGGAGGGTCAATATAGCGTGTGTCCAGGAGACAAGGTGGGTA